>QFDT01001035.1:0-11018 GCA_003315915.1 Macrolepiota dolichaula
AGCTTTCTCTCTAGTCATCCTCTCTTCTTTCAACATACAGATCATGTGACTACTGAGGCTGGTCAGACTTCAACACCGTCACCCTTCTACCCGTCACCTTTCCCTCAATTGAAGTCTCCCCTACACACTCCGGGACTCCATTTGCGTCATCTCGACTCTTCCTCATAGCCAAGGCCGTGTCTCTCTCCAGTTGGGCTTCAGCTGCTTCGTCCACCACTTCCATTGCCATAGGGTCTCTGGCTGGAGGGGTTAGAGAATGTTGAGGAGTCGGGTTGGGGTTCCTGACCTTTCCCTTCTCCTTAGGACATGGTATTGGCGTTTGAGCCGGCGACAATGAAGGCACAATGATGGGGAACCCAGGTGAGTCCCCAGCACATTGTCCTTTATGCGCAGCGTTGACAGCTGCTTCAAACTTCCTCGCCTCTTCCTCCGAATCATACAACGGAGTTCGATACGGGGTAGGGCTAAATGGTGAGTCCGTTGAGGGAGTGGGTTGCGAGAACGGGTTGGGCGTGGTGTCACTCGCAGGTTGGATTGTAACTGGGATTTGGTTGGGTTTACTAGGAGGAGGTGAGCTGAAGTCAATCAAACTTCCTTCGCCCCATTTTCTCTGAACTGCAGCATTCAGATTGTATTTGTCAGACCAGAGTTTAAGGACTCTGGCTCTAAGGTTAAAAGCCCCTATTGACCTTGTTCCCCTCACAGGGAGGTCGCCAACTTTCTCTTCGCATACGACTTTAAAGAGATCAAAGAGTCTGTCGCCCAGAGCTGACTTGTTTAAGTCTAGGCGTTCGTCAACTGTGTATTGGAACCATTGAGTGAGAATTCCAATAACAAATGAGATTGAATCAACATCGCCAACTTGGACATTGTCTTTGTTGGCGAACCATTGCATGCTATCAGCAAGCAATTTTTTGACCTGGGGCAGGGTGGGCCTTAGTCTAGGGTTAGGGTCCAGGCTAGGGTTGTCACAACACGTGTTAGCCTCCTGCTCAACGCGCGGCATACCCGTAGTTGAACTCGGGATGGGGATAGCTTCCGCAACTTGGTCGGCCCAGGATGCAATGGGAGTAGGGATGGGTTGAGCCTGGTGATGTGCAGCATATTGCTGGGCAGGCGTGAGGAGATGGGGAGTAGAGATTTGTTGACTCATTAGGTTTGGATCAACAGGCGGGTTCACGAAGCTTTTTGCTGTATGGTTAGAGTCGTCTGAATGTATGGATCCGTCAGGGGAATTGTCAGAATCGTTGTCATCATCTTGGAGGTCAATACGCGAAGCTTTATGCGTGATCGATTGTGTCGGAGAAGAAGGGTCACATCCCCTTTTCGATCCAATAGAGGGAGTTGGGGATGTAGGCTTGAAAGGGCCTTCAGAAGCAGCCCTTGGTAGATGAACAGCTGACCCAGAGTTAGGTAGACTGTAGGTAGGTTGGAATATATTCGAAGAATCCACGCCAATTTGTTTGGTGGTTTCTTCTTGTAAAGATTCCTGAGATTCCTTTCGTCGACTAGAAATCCCAAGAGAACTACTGATCCTCCTCAAACTATCGCCAACACTCTTTCAAGTGTTCTCAGCCTTTATATCGTACTAGAATTCACAATATATGTGTCGTGTAAACCGCTTTTGAGGTAGATGATGGTGGTTACTGGAAAAGGAAGGACCGACAGGAGGGTTGCTAGTGGTTGTGGCGTTGCCATTTCCATGTCATTGGTGATTAGCAACAGCCAATTTGGTTGCCTGTTGGGACTATTGTTGCTCACATTAACATTCCCAGTAATGTTTGTTGAACTCAATGGCAGCTTTTTGCATGTTGGGCAAGTTTTTTGGCTTGCCGTCGTGCATGCAGGAAACATCGTCTTGGAGTCAGTCAGGAAGACCCTTGTAATAGCGGTAAGTGAGGGCCTCAGGGCCCCAGCAGAGCTGAGCAGCATATCAGAGAAACTGGACATTATATGTAGCAATTGTGTCCGAAGACTTCATTCTGAGGCTGTCAATGTTCTTGGCCGCTTCACTGGTAGGATCAGCAGCACCAAACAGATTTTGGAGTTCCTGCACGAACTCTGGCCAGTCAGTCAACCACAACTGATAAACTCCATTGTTTTCTTCCAAGTCAATGGCTGTCTCAAACCAGCCAAGAGCAACATCAGTGAGATATGTAAGGGCAAAATTGACCTTATTGGAGTCAGTGCTATACTCCTGAGGATTTGCTTGAAAATAGAATCAGCATTGGAGGAGGAATTGGGGAAGTTTGTCAGGGTTGGTGCTGCTGAAGGTGTCAGGAACTTTGGCTTTAGTAGAGGCACACTTCTTTTCGGGAGCAACTAAGGGAGAGCAAGGTTTCTGATCAAGAGTGTTGGCCAGTTGGCTTAGCACTGTGGCCAGGATGTCTTGGACATTGCGAGGGGCTGGAGGATTGTTGGGTGGAGAGCCATCTTCATTGCCAGAACTACTGCCAGAAGAATCTCCACCGTTTCCAGGATCGCCAGGGTCATCTGGTTCACCGGAAGGATTGGGATCCTCACCACCAGCTCCTTGTTTATCGTCAAAAGGTTCCTGCTTGTTGGGGGCATCGTGATATGGAGTGTTGTCACAGTGATGGCCAGGGATGTTGGGGCTAATGGAGCATCGATGCCAGGGAGGTGGTGTAGAAGGTGCAGCGGATAGTTGGGGAATGCGTGTGGAGGCGTTAAGTCGTGCAGAGTGTTGAGGCGTGCCGAGGACATGCAGTCTGGTAAGGGGTACAACACAGGTGTTAGCCATGGTGGCAGAGGAAGATAACAGCAGAGAGAGTTAGTCTGAATATACTGTTAAGTATGAGAACAGACTAAGTCAGACTGTCGGCTGATCGGGTTGGTCGAATGTCAGTGGAGTTGGGCCTTGGCTTCAGCTTGTGTGCTGCACTGTCCCTGCTGTTGTGGCCCGGATTTTGGACAGGCAGAGAAGAAGGAGTGTGCTGGGGCAACTTAAGACAGGACAGAGTTTACGAGGGAGACTAAGTTGATATTCAGACTGAGGTACAAGGTAGGGGACAGAGGGCTTATATACTCAAAGGAATCAGAGAAACAGAGAAACAAAAGATAAGAAGAACAAATGAGAGAAACAGACAGAGTGGATACTAGGGCACGCAACGAGGAGCAAGGTCTAGGGGTCAGGAACATGTACGTGATAGGAGGACAAGTATCCAACAGAAAATAGGAGAATGAAGGAATATGAAATAGGACAGAGAAACTACAGGCAGAGTGAGACATAACAGAAACGGGACATGTTGGCCGACAGTCGGAGATTTGCCCCACGATGCATTGGTCACCAAGCGACCATGGGTTAGCAGCCAGTTGCCCCAAGGCAACTGGTACCACGAAGGAACCAATGTTGGTCGGATGTCAGAGAACAAGAACAGGAAGTCAGTGGGTATGGGTGTTGGGGCAGCATTGGGTTGGGGTAGCGTCGGTTGGATCGGGTTGTGACAACTATATAGTAAATACAATGGTGCACAGACCAACTATACAGTTCTGATAAAGTTTTTCTTGCAATATAAAAACTAAAAGAAAAACAAAATGAAAAGAATATTGAATAACAATGCCAAAATGGCTGAGATCCCCAATATGCCCAAAACTGAATGGATTACCTCTTAACAAGAATATCAAAGCGGTTATCAAACTCATACATGAAGTGAACATAGTTGTTAAGGGTGTTGTCCTAATCTGAGTTGGACATATCTTTCTGCTTCTCAAATGCCTCTTTAGAGGGCTTAATCATTGAAGTCAAAGAAGGGGAGAAGTGTTGAAGTATGACAGCTTATCTGTAGGATCTAGTATGGTCCAGGGATAACGGCAGTGTATAAGGTGTAACTCGACAAGGGAATCAACCTTGTCGAGTCAAAACTATATAGGAAAACTACAGGCGCACAGACCAACTATACAGTTTATGATCGGAAATTCCCGCGATAAGAAAACACAAAATAAATCCAAAATAAAATGAAAATTGAATATAACGCCGAGGCTGCTGAGATGCCCAAGATGCCCAAAACCAAACGGATTACCTCTTAACAAGAAGGGGGTTGGTTTGTTGAAAGAACTAAGAGAATAGAGTAGAGGATGACTCAGAAACAAGATACTGACACTGACACTGATGGGGGGAAGGAATGATTATTGTGTTAACTTTTGTGACTGGTATATTGCCTATATAGAGGTAGTCACACTATCCCTGTAGTCACAGTCACCCCTGCGCACAGACCATGTAGTTTTGGTATATAAGGAGTGGCCCAACTCCCCCAATAATCATTCTTTCCCCCTATCAGTGTCTGTGTCTCTTGTGTCTGTGTCTGAGTTCTTCCTCTTTTGGCTTAGTTCTTTCAACATATTGGGGGAGTTGGGCCACTCCTTATATACCTGTTAAGAGGTAATCCGTTCGGTTTCGGGAATATCAGGGATCTCAGCCATCTCGGCGTTATTATTCAATATTCTTTTCATTTTGTTTTTCTTTTAGTTTTTATATTGCGAGAAAAACTTTATCAGAACTGTATAGTTGGTCTGTGCGCCGTTGTATTTACTATATAGTTTGGACTCGACAAGGTTGAATACCTTGTCGAGTTGCACCTTATACATCGCTTTGGTCCCCAGTCATCTAGAACTCACAGACGTGTGGTTGTAATTCAACAATACCAAAACTACATGGTCTGTGCGCCAAGGTGACTGTGACTACAGGGATAGTGTGACTACCTCTATATAGGCAATACACCAGTCACAAAAGTTAACACATGCATGTGATGGTGGGATGGGAAAGTCTTAGATAATTTCCTGTCCTGTATATAAACCTGTTAGGATTGCTCCTGACAGTGTTAGAGTTGCTCCTCCCAGTCAGGTGACTCCAGTCAGGTGATGTCTCAGGTGACATACATGTGATGGTGGGATGGGAATAGCTTAGATAATTTCCTGTCCTGTATATAAACCTTAGTTCTCTCTCTTGTACTTCTTATCATCTTACAGTGTCTTCCACACTGTTAATCTATTCTCTTCTGGTGACTGTTAGGACTCCTCTGGAGTCTCCCTGCTTCCAATTTCAACAGACAGTCCTGGAGATCACTAGATGAGTTGGTAATTTAGATATGGACTTGGTGATGTCTTATCAGTTGTCACATGTCCTGCTTACCTCAGCTAGTGTAGAACTTGCCTGTGGACACTTCTGAAGCCTTTAGCTTCTTATAGTTGTCTGCAGGTGAGTAGTTATTATTAGATTGTTCAATATAGCTTCTTATAGTTGTCTGCAGCATACTGCAGTTAATACTCAATAGATTGGCTCGTTTTGACCACCATTAGGACCGTTATTGTCCCCTCTATGCACTAGCTTCAACAGGTTATGGGCCCTGCGCTTTAACAACGTCAAAATGCACATTTAATTTATTAACTTCATTTCCACACTATCTCCTCTATTAATCCCTCCCCTCTCCTCTCCAATTTTGTTTTCACTCTCCCACTCTCAATAATGGCGTCAGGCTCGCCTAACTTCGAGAAATTGAACACTACCAACTACACTACCTGGTCCGGCAAAATGGAGGCGTGGTTACAAGCCTCTGGCCTCTGGAAAATTATTTCAGGAGCCACACCTTGTCCCACCACATCCACCACTCCCACCAATGCTGAAATCGTCGCTAAGGAGGCCTGGGAAGCAAAGGCAGACAAGGCAGCAGGCTGGCTGTACTTGATGGTGGAATCCAGTCAGAGGGTGCACTTCAACAACATCCAGGACAATCCTGTGAAGATGTGGAGCTCCCTGCAGGATGTACACCTCCAAAAGTGTCCTGGAATGCGATTTAATGCATATGAGGACCTATTTTCCACTCAAAAACTTGAAGATGAGTCCCTGCAGTCTCTTATCAACAGAGTAGAGGGTTGTATTTGCAAAATCAAGGATCTTCGGCCCACGAAATTCACTCTGGAGGACTTAAATGATGAGCTAGCATCTATGGCTCTCATCAGAGCCCTCCCTGACGACTTTTCCTCCTTTTCCTCATTGCTCCTGCTGCTAGACAAGCTCAACAAGGCTACCATCCACCAAGCCTTTGTTACTGAAGACATACAATGTCAAAAATGAGCCTCTGAGCTTCCCAGCACGTCCCAGGCATTTGCAACATGCTACACACCTTCCCCTTCACATTCTATGCCTCCTACAGCGCCGAAAACCTGCAAATTTTGCGGCAGGAATGGCCATGAGATCCTACACTGCTGGGGATATGCCAAGGCAAAGAAACAGGCCCAGGAGGACGCTAAGAAGCCCAAATATTGCCGAAATTGTGCCAACAAGGCCCAGGACTTGTCCAGGGATGCTTTGAGTGCTGCAGAGAGCGATTCAGCCCACCAAACAAGCGAGTTTGCAGGCAATGCAAGTGCCAGATCATCCTCTACCCCTTCTCCTCTCTCCCCACCACTTCAGCTTGATGCTGACTTCCATTGGCTGGCAGATACAGGGGCCACATCTCATATGACTCCCCACAAGCACTGGTTCAAGAATTACACCTCCTGCAAGATTCCAATTCGTTTGGTGGATAATTCGATCGTATATGTGTGTGGGATGGGTTTAGTGGTATTCAGGCCAAGTTTGAAGGGAATTGAAGTGAGGGATGTTGAGTTTTCACGAGTTTTACATGTTCCTGATTTAAAAACCAATCTACTGGCTTGTCTCTACCTCACTCGTCATAAGTCCTTCAATATCTCAATCAGCAAGCATGCTATAACCTTCAAACGCGACGATAAGATGCTTTTTACAGCCACAATCCACTCCAACAACTCAGCAATACTTGATGGCTTCACAGTGGCCTCTGAGAACGCTTTTTCAATCTCTACACTGCCAGCAGACCTTTCCCTATGGCACCAATGCTTTATTCACCATAATTACACTGATGTGAAGAAGATAATTGCTCAAAAACTCGTCTCTGGCCTCAAAATTGACTCCAAAGCATCCCCAGACCCAATCTGTGAGCCCTGCCTTGCTGGGAAGATGCATGCAAACTCATTTCCTCCATCTACAAGCCACAATCACTCCCCACTCAATCTGGTGCACTCAGACCTGCATGGCCCTCTCCCAACCTCTACCCACTCAGGATACAAGTACTGGATCACATTTATTGACAATTCTACGCGTTTCCGAGCAGTCTACCTACTCAAGGCCAAGTCTGAGGCCTTCAAAGCATTCAAATCCTACAAATCCTGGGCAGAGAACCAGCTGGGAGCAAAAATTCGAGCTCTACAGGATGATAAAGGGGGTGAATACATGTCTAAAGCATTCCTCAAGTTTACTGAGGGCTGTGGGATTAAAAGGAGGCACTCTACTCGCAACAGGCCGCAACAAAACGGTGTAGCAGAGTGTGCAAATCGAACTATGGGTGAAAGAATCACTGCTATGCTCACAGAAGCGTCGCTTCCACCGGTTTTCTGGGGAGAATGCCTCTTAGCAATGGTACATGTCTGGAATAGACTCCCTACAGCCTCCCTACCTAACACTACACCCTTCGAAGCGTTCTACAAGCGAAAGCCCGATGTATCACACCTCCGGGTATGGGGCTGCACTGCCTATGTGCATATACATGTTAAAGTCTGACCAGTCTCAGTAGTCACATGATCTATAGTCACATGTTTGGTAGTCACATGCTCAGTAGTGCACAGACCATGTGAATTAGGTATATAAGGAGTGCCTCAGCTCCCATCAATTTGATCTTTCTTCCTCCCATCTGTGTCTGTGTCTGTGTCTGTGTCTGAGCTTTCTCTCTTATCATCCTCTCTTCTTTCAACAATACAGAGAGATAAGCGGACTTCTCTGCAGCCACACTTCAAAAAATGTGTGTTTATTGGATACCCCACTGGATACAAGGGCTGGAAGTTCTATAACCCTACAACCAAGAAGACTATCATCTTGGAACGAGCAGATTTCAATGAACGCTACTACCCAGGCCTGTCTCGAGCAAGAATGAACACTGTGTTAAGAGGTAATCCGTTCGGTTTCAGGCATCTCAGGCATCTCGGCAGCCTCGGCGTTATATTTGATTTTCATTTTATTTTGGATTTATTTTGTGTTTTCATATCGCGGGAATTTCTGATCATAAACTGTATAGTTGGTCTGTGCGCCTGTAGTTTTCTTATATAGTCTTGACTCGACAAGGTTGATTCCCTTGTCGAGTTACACCTTATACACTGCCGTTATCCTGTTAAGACAGAAAAGTGACCACACCAGGGTTTGAACCTGGGACCTCCTGTTGGAGCCACAGTTGCTCTTACCACTGAGCTATATGGTCTGGTTACTGTAGGAACTAGTAGATTGTATATAACCTGTTTCACTAGGGATGGCCTTGACTGCCTACCACTGGCACACTGTAGGGGCTGGTGCACTAGGTGGTTTTTTTTGGTCAGTTCAGTGGACCTAACCTGAAGAGTGACTTGTCCTATCATCACTCAACACTATGGTATCTCATCCAGGGCATCACATCTGGCAGCAAAGTTTGGAAGAAGCTTCAGGGGCATTTTGAGAAGTCCACTATTGGGCACAGGATGTTGGCTAGACAGCATCTTTACTATGGGGTTACACATGACACTTCTAGGCCTGTTGATGCATTCATCCAGGAAGTTGTGTCTGCTGCTGCTAAGCTGAAGACTCTGGGTTGTACTGTGGAGAACACTAAGGTTACAGACATTATCCTCATGAGGCTGGATTCTTCTTTCCATCACATCAGATCCACCATTCTCACTCAGGAGTCCTCTCCATCCATTGACAAGATCAAAATCATGCTTTCCTCAGCAACTTCAGCAGACACCATCCTACACTCCTCTTCCTCACCTGCTCAGGCTTTTGCTGCATCATCTGCCTATCACCACTCCTCCAGGCCTCCTCCCTCTTCCTCTAGGCCTCAGCCTTCTAGGTCCCATGGTCATGGTTACACTCCTGCTTCTTCATCACATCCACATCATCAGCAGTCCACCTCTCACCCTCCTCCTTCTCCTGTGGATTCCAAGGGCTTCAGGTGGTGTAACCCTACCAATGAAGGCCACTGTCATAGGTGTGGGAGATCAGGCCATATTGCAGCTAGGTGCATGTTCAACATGCCTTCAGAGGTCAAGGATGTTATGTTATGGTCTCGACGACGAACCCCCTGCATTGGTTATACAAGTGGCATCTCGAACTTCTCAATATTCCGGACTACGAAGAAGTACTGGGCTGATCTACCTCTCCACATGGAACCCCTCCGCCTCCTCGGTATGAGTCCCAGTACCTCAACCACCACCTCCGTCAAGTATGGGATAACTCCCCCTTTATCCATATCTATCGGCACGGACTCTACGAGACCACAATTGCTCGGCCCACACTCACCAGAGCCGACAACTACAGATGGAGGCAGATCGTCAGAGATACCTGATGGGCTGACCCTATGACCTTCGTCGGACCGACTCCCCTGTCGATCTTTCTATCAGCCACTTCTCCACAATGTCATCGCCTTCGGATCAAGAGAACTCTGATAGTACAGATTCCGTAGATCCATTGTCTTCCATTTCACAGCGAGCTTCCATTCCCAGAACGCCATCTCGTTCCGACGTCCCTTCCGATCCCGTCAGTAGTGTTTCATCTTAGTGAGCAATGGACGAAATAGTAAAAGCAGAAGTATCTCAAAATGTATAAATAAAGGACTATTCTGTAGTTGAAGCTTCAGCTTCAACCTCTTGTTTACCTCCCTCCTTTCTACGCTTGTCCTATCTCTCTCTCTCTCTCGAATACAACTTACTGTTGCATTCCCCTCAAGTGAACTTAGCGTTCTCCTGTCTGTCAACAGCAGGAGATATTAGTCTTTGTTCAGTACTCCAGGACAACCAAGTGTTGTCAGCCGAAGGTGATCGTTGAAGTGATCCTTCAGTGTTGACTAGCCTAGCGGCCATCCTCACGGTGCCCTCTAGGTGAACCATAACATGTTAAAGTCTGACCAGTCTCAGTAGTCACATGATCTGTAGTCACATGTTTGGTAGTCACATGCTCAGTAGTGCACAGACCATGTGGATTAGGTATATAAGGAGTGCCTCAGCTCCCATCAATTCCATCTTTCTTCCTCCCATCTGTGTCTGTGTCTGTGTCTGTGTCTGAGCTTTCTCTCTAGTCATCCTCTCTTCTTTCAACAAAGGAATGGATCCTCTCCAGTTCTTATCAGAACAGGCATCCTGATGTTCAAGCAGCTCATCATGCCTATCACTTCTTGTCATCTCCCCCTGGCTCTCCTGCCAACTTTCTGTTGAAAACTAAAGCAGGGAGACTCCAGAGGAGTCCTAACAGTCACCAGAAGAAAGTAGATTAAGTGTCTGAGGACACTGTAAGAGGATAAGAAGTACAAGAGAGAGAACTAAGGTTTATATACAGGACAGGAAATTATCTAAGACTTTCCCATCCCACCATCACATGTGTGTCACCTGAGACATCACCTGACTGAAGTCACCTGACTGGGAGGAGCAACTCTAACACTTTCCACCTCCTTCTCCCAGATTCTCTCACTCTGCTTACTACTCTGTTGAGCCTATGCTGATTTGATGGACTTGTTGTTTTGGATTCTGGCTTGTTCTTGGTTTGGTATTGTATGGACATGCTTTAGTTTTCTTTTCTTCACTGGACACTGTTTAGATTAGGTGGGAGTACTTACTTGTTGTTTCCTCTTCTTCTGGGTCTTCTCTTTGTCTCCCTTCATCAGGTCAGGTGGGAGTGTTAACTTTTGTGACTGGTGTATTGCCTATATAGAGGTAGTCACACTATCCCTGTAGTCACAGTCACCTTGGCGCACAGACTATGTAGTTTTGGTATATAAGGAGTGGCCCAACTCCCCCAATAATCATTCTTTCCCCCATCAGTGTCTGTGTCAGTGTCTTGTTTCTAACTCATCTCTTGCTCTATTCTCTTAGTTCTTTCAACAATTATTCAATATTCTTTTCATTTTGTTACGACCTTCCTAAGTGATCAACTCAGGTTGCAACAAGTGATGAAGACTTGAGGGCGATGA
>QFDT01001036.1:0-10929 GCA_003315915.1 Macrolepiota dolichaula
CAAGTTCTCTAAATGATCGAACGTGACCAGTAGGCTATATCAAATTTGGATTGCGGCGCAGCAACGACAACCCTGCGTACCTATGAACCAAGTAGGTCTAATCACGGACCATTGAATCCCAGTCTTGTCCGCTACTTTTTTGAGGTGTGCATGCACTTTCCCTATGGACGGACCCCCGCACTCCCCTTGTGATGCGCTGAGCAGCACAAACTTGGTCACTCCCATTTGTGTTGCATAGTCAATGAAACCACCCATGACCTCTTCTACATCCCAAACCTCAGGTGCGATCAGATAGACTGCATCAATCGGTGAAAAACCCCTCGAGCTTATATAGTCAAAGGGGCCCTTCCAGGAATCACGATCGAACCAGTCAAATTTGGTTGCATGAACCTTAGGGTGGTCTGGTCCAGATAGGGCCTCTGGTATTGTGCCTTTGCGTGAGGCCAAGAGAACCGTACGTGTCGATTCAGTGGAGAGTAAATGAGCGAGCGGGACACTGGTTTTGCCCGTACCGCCAGTGAGGAGGATGGTCATATTGAAGGGGTGTTGATCTAAGGCGACAAGCACTCGAGAAGTCTCATGACATGAATCAGGTAATTGGTTTTTTCGTGGAGGGCTGGCCTGTTGGGAATGGGGTTATACTAATAGATCCGCCCAGACGATTGAAACTATAAGGCAGGCGACATGTATAGCGTAGGATATGGTGTTGTAGGTAGTGAGATATAATGATAATGATATTCAACGTCAGTGTCGAAGACAAGTAAGTTACCGTAAGGTCCGACGATGACGTCTCTAATTAGATATTATGCGAACTATCTATCAGCCCTTTCGGCCGCTTTCCTCGCGTAGCCAATCTCCATTCTTTACTGAGTTAAGACAACTTAGATGAGTATGTTCGAGTATTTGTAATCGCGTGCAGTCGGGAGGACAGAGAATGTCACTTTGCGTCGCGGATGACAATCAATGTTTACCGGGCCCAAACCCTGACCCAGAATTATGGCTTCGCTGTGCTCGAGCTCTTCACCTACAGTACAATGAGGTCCTTCACAACTGTAACTGGCTGACCAAAACGCCGGACTGGCCCCGACATGCATATCACATCCACCTCGCGGGAGTGGTCCTATCACGAACGATCAGTCAGATATATCTTACAGAGAAGATTAATCCCTCATATGAAGGAAGATCCTCGGATATAACTTCCAGCAACAATTCGTGGGGGGTGTGGGTTCAGAGCACAGCCTAAGGCCTAAGGTTCAGCCATTTTTAGGCACACAGGAATGCTGTTGAGGGTGAGGTCTTGAGGTCAGACCGATTTATACTGGATCAAGTGTGCTCCATAAATAAGTGTTCGCTGCGCAATAAAGCAAGGTGTTCCATTTCCCTGGGGTGTCGTGCATGTCATGTTTGAGAAACAGGAAGCCAAAACCTATCCTTGAAGCCCCAACGGTACCAGAGCATATTCAATAATTTAGTGCCGTAGAGCACCAGTAGTCGTCATACAGGTCGTCAGAAATAAATGCTTAAATAAAGGCAAACAAACACGGAAAGTAGCGCGAGTGAAGAGTGCATGGGAAAAAAATAAATCAACGGAAAACAGGAGAGAAAAGAGGATCCAGAGTGTCGGGTGATGAAAAGGTCAGCAGGGAAGGAATAGAGGTGACACCTGTAAAACTTCTTTCACGATGTATCCATCTTGTCCGAATCATCGTCCACTTCGTCCGGACTTTCGTTGAGCCTCCGTCTCTTCCTACCCTCTATCTATGGCCGAGTTCATGCCTCAACACCCCAACGCAGACAGAATCTCAACCTACCTTGGCCCTTGTCCTCGCACTCGTCCTCAACCCCTTCGCCTCCCTTGCCTCCCTATCTTCCTCCTCCCGCTTCGGCTTCGACTTAGCTTTAGGTTTGGTACTTGTCGTCTTGGCCTTGGTCTTTTGTTCAACCTTCGGCCTACCCCTGCCTCTCGCCTTCGCCTTGCTCTTGCCATCCAGACTCTCCATCTCCACGTCACTCCCATCTGCTTGCTCCTCCTCTTGTGCGTCCATATCAACATCCTCCTCTTCCTCCTCTTCCTCCTCCTCCTCATCGTCATTATCGTCCGAATCCCACTTATCCTTCTTCCCCTTTCTCCTCTTTGCAACGCTTCCCTTCGGTTTCGACGCTTTCCGTTTCCCAGCAGCAGGGACCACGGCTGACCCTCCATCTGCTTTGTCACTTGCGGCACCACTGGTAGCAGAGGCAGCGGTGGTTGTCTTGCGCTCCTTCCGTTGGTGTTGGTACGAGTTTGCGACCCA
Organism: Macrolepiota dolichaula; assembly: GCA_003315915.1. NCBI lineage: Eukaryota > Fungi > Basidiomycota > Agaricomycetes > Agaricales > Agaricaceae > Macrolepiota > Macrolepiota dolichaula. Next base: position 2,295 of record QFDT01001036.1, read on the forward strand.
TTCGCGCGTTTCATCCGGCAAAAAAGTCGTTTTCAATATCTGTGACTTGTCAATTTGCGCGCAAGAAGAAAGTGGAGTAGCGTAAACATACCCGGTTCGCAGCCTCTGCGTTAGGTAGTGGTCGAAGGATATCCGCGGGCATGCGAACTTTGCCTGGGTAGCTTTGGATGGACCATGAATGTATTGATGCATGTACTTTGATGAGATCTTGAGAGAGCTCGCAGAGGATATAAAAGTTCTATGATAACTAGTTAATCTCCAAGTACTGATGCCGAACAGTGTACACGTACCTCGGAATGGGTAAACGACGCTTGATCACGGACGGTCTTTCCCTTCTGCGTCAAATTATAAAGCAACGACACATTTTCCGATGTTGCTACAAGATCAAGATAAAACTTGAGATACCTGCTCATATATGTCAGTTTTCCAGCACCGAAGAGCAAGAAACGCGAAGACAGCGCACTTGGCAAGGTCCAACAGATCACCATGCTGGGTCCCAAAATCTGGATGGTGCGCCAGAGTATGCAACAACCTCACGAATATCAGCTCAAAATACTCCACCCTCTGTGCCGATGACAGCTTCTTCAACAATGAACGGACACAGGCCTCGGCTGAAGTTTTGACATCCTCCTCTGGATCGTGGACGGTTAAGAAGAAAATAACGCTGAACGCGGGAGGAAGCTTTCGGGTCATAAAGAGTATGATGAGTTTGTTGAGGAATAACGAGCGAACAGCATAACATGTGTCCTGTATGATCATCAACCTCTCGCACAAGTTCCTGCAAGCAGAAAAAAAACGACAAACGCACCTGAATAGTCAGAACCAACCTCCCAAAATGCTCCATTACCGATGTCACGTAGATATCCACCCTCGCCAAGTGCAGCAACGTCACCGCGGCCTGGAGTCTCATCCTCGACCTCACCTTTGGACTACAACGCCGCACAAACCAGTCAACACCCCAAAATGACAGACAAAACAAACCAAAACTCACTCTTCCTTACTACCCTCAGTCATAGCGCCCTCATGTGTCATCAGCATCTGCACCATCTTCACCACGGGCCCGACAATCTTCTCTGCCCTCTCCTTCCCAACGTCGGTCGCACCTGCCTCTTTACCTACGCCAGCATTGAAACACCGATGTCTGAACGCTTTGAGCGTGTCAACCTTCGCCCAAAGAAGTGGGGGTATATCCGCCGTATCTTCATACCACTCTTCCTCAGTGTCATTATCGCCTTCCATGGTCACATCCTATTTCAAATGTGTGAGCGTTAAGTAAGGGGAGAGTGAAAGATAACGCACGACAGCGGGTATATTAATCACCCTCCTAACCAAATATTCCATGATTACATCACTATATTCCTCAAACAGCTCTGGCGCATATCTCGCATACTGCACTAATGCAGCCACATGCGCCGCCAGCTCTGCATCCTCCGCATCCTTTAATCTCTCGACGATTTGCTACACATTCGTCCCAATGAGTCACAAGGAATAGAAAAGAGAGAATTAAGGATGGGGTGAAAAGTACACACCTTAATAACCCTCCCCGTAGCCTCCCTACAATTCTCCCCCTCCGCCAAAACCAAGAACCTCGCTGCAAACTTAGCCAGCCTCCTCTCCTTCCCCAAAGCATGCTCAACCATTCTCTCAGCCACCCTCCTATCCATCTTGTCCGTCACGCCCTCACTATTCTCAGAACGAACAAAATTCCCAAGCAACCTCAATACAATTTCCAGTTCTCCCACTTCATCCTTCCCACAACTGATACCACCACCATCGCCAGCAGACTCACCCAACACCAGCAGCCGCTTAACCAATTCCCCGAAATGCGCTCTCACAAGCCCCGGCGCCCACTTCGCTATCGCTTTAAGAATGATAGTTGAATTAGTTGCGGCGAGTTGGTTAGAGGGTGATGTACTCGCGCGGCGTGGTGCCTGCGCGCCAGCGGTAAGTTGTAGTTTTTTGAGGAGGGTGGGGATGGACGAGTGATTAATGATGTTCAGGGAACCGTGGTATAAGAGTGTCGAGAGGGTTGTCGGTAGTGATGAGGAACTAGAGCTGGATGAGGACGCATCAATCCGGCGGAGGAATTCGTGCTGGATAAACGAGTTGGCGTCAATATTGGTGGAAGTAGGGTTGAGAGCTCACGGATGATTTTGCTAGGGTCTTAATATCACTTTGAGGGTTGAAACATGCTTTAAGAAGTTTGTAGAGTCGGTTTTCATTCATCTTTGCAAAGGTGTGAAGGTCCTCGGATGCCTTGTGGTCGTTTGCATATATCCATGCTGTAGAGGGGATATTAGTTCAGATGTGTCGATGGTCGAGGAAAGGGCGTACACGTCAGAGTTTGAACGTATCTATTCAAAGTTTGTGTAACCCGTTCCTCATCTTCGTCTATCACGCCCCCGTTGTACTTGATACAAGCATCCAAGAACTTGTCACAGAGGCCTGGTCGCCTGATATACCAGTCAATGGCATCAGATGCTTTACAGACAGGACGTACGCTTCTTTAATCCCGGCAAGTGAAACCAAGATCTCAATCGACTTTTCGGACAAATGCTTCATCACATTTAATAGCTTCTCCGTCCATTGCGCTTCGTCTACGTCGCCAGACTTGGAGCTGGGGTGGGGTGAGGTGAGCGGAAGGATGTGAGTTGCCCACACGCGTTCTACCATATCTCTATGTGATTTAATTAATTAATATTGATTAGAAGAGGGAGAGAGGGATGGGTACCTGACAAGAGGAGATTGGCTGACGACTTCGAGGATCGAGTTGGGTATCCAGCCAAAGTGTTTGATCGCTGCTACGTCGTTGTTCTCGCTGCGTGGCGCGATAAGAGAGAGTTATTTCAATCGGAGGATGAGTCGTACATTTCGGGGTAGGCGAGGCTGTAGAGTTTGCCTAGACTGTTGAGGGCTTCAGCACGTACAGTTGCCTAGTAGATAGTTCAATTCATGAATAGGAGAACAGCAGCAAAGGAAATACCTTCTTGTCCAAAAATCGGCTAGCCACAGCTCGCAGGAGTTCCTCTGATACATGATGCAGCGCTGACTCGTAGTCGAGTTGCGTGAACACTCTGCATGCGGCCATGCGGACCCGTTCATCTGGATCCCACAGTTTGGTTTCGAGTGCCTCTGATGCATTGTATGAGAGAAAATAGATCCCAAAAAGACATGGTTCACGTACCGGCGAGCGCCTCGCGCTTTATCGGTAGACCTGCTAACAGTGGCTTTAAAGCCTCGACAAACTTTAACCGGATCGCGACGACCTTATCATTCTTCCTCGATATCCAGACATCCCACGTTGCGGGGTACTTTGTCGCGAGTTCTCCGCCGTTCTTGTCAGCGTACATCTCTCCGAGTGCAACGGTCGCCAACTGGCGTATATTAACGTGATCGACGCGTAGTTCCTCTACCAGTTGGGGTATTACACCGTGTAGAATTGCGGGGCAGGATTGGTGTAGGCGCTTTATGAGCTCGTGTGCGTTTTGGAGCTGTTCGAACTTGTCCTCGTCATTGTCGCTATCGCTGTCACGGGCGGCGTCATGTGTGGCGGAGTCGACAATAATGTCGGTAAAGTATTGGCAGACGGGGCGTTGTAGTTTGTCGGCGACGTTATTGCAGATATGAACTGCAAGTCTGTACGCGGGTTGTTCGCGCCTCTGTGGCGAGTGAGTGGATAAGTAGATAGTGGATGGAAGGGACACGCACCGCGTCTTTGTCCATGAACTGCGCAAGGACAGTATCTAGTACAGTCTGGGGGACAGACTGGCACTCGTCAAGGATAGCGGTGAGGATGTCTCCCATGAACGCCTCCATCTTCTTGTTGGTGGTACCGCGCCGGATAACATAGAAAAAGGTGGTGAAGAACTCGAGCATGATCTCGTCACCCGAGGGAAGGTCGCAAATGAGAACTGCGCTCTTTACTGTTGCAAGGGACTCGAGGAGGTGAAAGTACTGGCTGTGGTAGGCAGTTTCTGATGTCTTGAGACCGTCCTTTAGTTGTCGGATGAAGAATTGAAATATATCGCGTAGCTCTGGCTGGGTGTAAGGAGCATCTGGTGCATAGAGACGCAGAAGCTCTGCGAGACAACAAGCGGTGTAAGCGCGAACGCCCTGGTCCTTGTGTAGGAGGATCGTTTTGTGAATGAGTTCGGTGCGGGGGATAGAGAGGGAGGATTTGTCGACATCGTCCTGGTCGTGCTTGTCGAGCTGGTCGTAGAGACGTTGAAGACGCTTGAGGATCTGGTCTGCAGTGAGGCCTCTTGTTGTGAGTTTGTCCTTGAAGATGAGTCTGGTCTGAGCGACCATGATGGGCTGAGCCAGGTTAGGCAGTTACCATGAGCAGGCCTGTCCCCGCAAAGCGCATCCTGCCTTCAAAAGAGGCGACTCTCTTCAAGGATCTACTCGCTCTCTATGAGTCTCGCCAGCTCAAGAAAGCTCTCAAGACTGCTGACCAGATCCTCAAAAAATGCCCAGAGCACGGAGGTAATCGTCGGGCACGATGACTATAATTTCTCCCACTCACCTACCCATTCACAGAGACTATGTGCATGAAAGGCCTTGTCCTCGCTCACATGGGCCGCAGAGACGAGGGCATCGACCTTGTCAAGCAGGGCATGCGTCTCGATTTGACTTCTCATATCTGCTGGCACGTCTTTGGCCTTATCCAGAAGGGGGAGAAAAACTACGACGAGGCTCTCAAATCTTACACCCAGGCCCTCAGATTCGACAAGGTCACTGGCTCTTCCTGCACGCACCGGTAACCTCGCTGACGATCCTGCGCAGGATAATCTCAACATCCTTCGCGATGCCGCCCATCTCCAGACTCAGCTCAGAGTCTTCGACGCACTCATCGACACACGCCATAGTATCCTCCGTCTCCGTCCAAACTTCCGACAACATTGGGTCGCACTCGCCGTCGCATATCATCTCAATGGCAATCTTTCCGAGGCGAACAAGGTGCTTGAGGCATACGAGCGTACGCTCAAGGTGTGTCCCGTGCCCCCACCAAAACTTATCTGACGCATCATCAGAACATCCCCGACTACGACGTCGAACACTCCGAAACCCTTCTTTACCACATCCGTGTACTCGAGGACCTCGGCAAATACAAAGACGCACTTGACAAGCTCGATACCAGCGCAAAGGAGCGTAGCATCCTCGACCGAACCGCAATCATGGAATATCGAGGTGCGCAGCCATTCTCCCAAACAGATATCCACTCCCACCCCAACCCCGCGCTACCTTTTAGCACGTCTCCTCACAAAACTCCAAGCACCCGAGGCCGAATCTGCCTGGCGAACCCTACTAGACCACAACCCGGACTGCTACGGCTACTACGGAGGCTACCTCTCCCAAAAGAACCTCTCCCTCTCCCCCACCGATCCCAGTTCCCGGGAGGCCCTCGAGCTCCTCCAGTCCCTCTCCACCCAGATCCCGCGTGCGGCCGCACCCAAACGCCTCGCACTCACACTCGCGACTGGCCCCGCCTTTGAATCTCTTGTTAATCCCTACATCACCTCTGCCCTCCAAAAAGGCATCCCATCCCTCTTCTCCGATCTTAAATCCCTGTACTCATCCACAAATCCCGAAAAACAACTCATAATCCAACGCATACTCGAAGCTCAACTAGACGGCGAAGTAGATCCATCGACGTATCTCTGGACGTTATACTACCTCGCGCAACACCATTCTTATTTGGGTGATCATGATAAGGCTTTGGAGATTTTGGATAGAGCACTAGAGCATACACCTACCTTGCCTGACTTGTTGATGTTCAAGGGAAGGGTGCTTAAACGATGTGGAGATTTTATTGGCGCTGCTAGGACGTTGAATGAGGCTAGATTGTTGGATGGTCAGGATCGGTTCTTGAATACCAAGACAGGGAAATATCTCCTTCGTGCGGGGTTGGTCGAAGAGGCTAGTGGGATTTTCGGGTTATTCACTAAAGTGCGTTTATATTTATACTGTCGCTGGTGGATCCTTACTTTAGAACAGAAAGACGCAGCTTCACCCGGGGCAGACCTTGAAGAAATGCAATCCTTTTTGTATATATTAGAAGAAGCCAACGCGCATCGCATCAACAATAAACTCAATCTTGCACTCAAGAAATACATGGCTGTCGTGAAAGTGATCGAGAATTTCGAGGATGATCAGTACGATTTCCATGGATATAATCTACGCAAGTTTACCCTGAATATCTACCTCAAGTATGTGAATTTTCCTCGGCTCTTGGTAGGTTCTTAATGTGTTTGTGGATAGTTTGATTACCTGGGAAGATCGCATTCGTGCGCAGCCGGTATATGTTAGGGCTGCTTTGGCTGCTACAAGGGTACGAGGCTCCATCCAATTCCTATCCTCTTGGTGCTCATTTACGGGTAGATTTTCCTCGAGGTACATGACGACCCCTCAATAGCTCAAGCTGCTGCCGCAATTCGTACGTTACTACCTCATCTGCACGCACTCAACCTTTGTTTAACTACATACGCAGCCGAACTTACGGATGCTGAGAAAAAAGCGAAAAAGAAAGCAAAAAAGGCCGCATCAAAGGCTGACGATAACAAAAAGGGTATGTCAAGCTTGACCTTCGAAAGCACGCTCAAACCTATTTCGCATAGCCCAGCAACAGCAAAATGCAAACGAAGACAAAGGCCTCGAACCTCCAACAAAAGACGACGACCCAGACGGCACCAAGCTCCTCACCTCGCCTTCTGGGCTTGAAACCGCCGCAAAATTGTTACGTCCACTAACTAACCTCCTCACAACCGCCAAGGTTGATATAGCGGAGAAGGAGAGGATGGAAATCTGGTTGCTGAGTTACGACGTTGCCATCCGCCGACGTACGTAACCCCTCCCTGCTCAATCGCTAAATCACTCATACATTCACCAAACAGGAAAACTCCTCCAAGCACTAACATTCCTGACACACGCACAAACACTCAACAGCGCATGCCCGGGCCTCCACCTCCGCCTCGTCCACCTCCACCATTTCATTCGCACTACCCTTCTCGGAAAATCTGGTGAAAACGAAAGCCCAGCAGGCCCACCGGCACCTATAGGCCCTGCTTTCCTGGAAGGCGTTAAACAACTCGGTGTACCAGACGAATCTCAAGTCTCTCTGGAGACTTATAACCAACAATACCTACAGAAGCATGCTTATCCTTCAGATGCGTCAAAGGCCGAGGTAGTGGTGGCATGTGCGAAGGCTATGATTATACTTGGTGCACCCCTTCAAGAGGTAGAGGATTTGTTGCTTGATACCGTCGGATCGGCATCAGCGCCAGCGCCAGAGAGTGGGCTGACGATTGCACTTGCGTTGGAGGTTGGGAAAATGCTTAAGAGGTTGGGGTCGGACAGGGAGGAGTTTAGGAAGGGGTGTAGGAGGGTTTTCGGTAGGTCTACGGTGTTTGCTGAGGGGGAAGAGGAAATTCGGTTGCTGAGGGAGGGCGTGTTGAGAGATCCCGATGTGGTGGTTGGGACGGATGAGGTTTTATCGGTGTGAGCGATTGGGCAGAGTGTAGGGAGTGATAGTAGGTTCAATATGAATTGAATTGGATGTTTTGTGTGTGTATGTTTTGTAGAGCATATTGTTGTACGAAGTGGATGGTGTTGTTGATGGGGAGGGGGAAGGGTCTTTCAAGGTGCAATATTCAACATATTCCAAATTAATCACGTCACACTTCTCGGATTGACTCAATTCGAAGGTTTGTCACATACCGTCTATCGAACATTATACACTTAGCAAAAAAATCTTGCTACGGGGTCAGATGGTCTGATCATCAGGGATTGTGCATTAGTGCGAGTGTCACACACATTCAGTCGTCCAACCTACACGCAACACTCCCGTCCTCCCAAGCTACCATGTCGTTGTTCGCTTCATGCAAACACCGTGGGGATAGGGCCTAGCCGCCTTCGCTTCACGCGAACGCCCCCTATCCTCTATCAACCACCGCCTCAGTACCGACAGGAGTATACGCCGATTACGCTATGCGGTGTTCCCCCTACCCTCCTATCGGGCATTTCACAAGTGGGAGTCGGAATCGAGTACCTTGCCCGAACCAGACCATATTTTATAACCCCAAAGCAACTGTGATGCCAAATTCAGCCCATTACTCAAAACAAGCCTTCTGGGAAAGACTTCTGAAGAACATAACCCTGAATATACCTCAACCTCGTGGTTGGGATAGACACCATTATCTAATTGCATCGCCTCCTTGGGCTGGGTGATTAGCGCCTAGAAGCGAATAGCTACAAAAGCCACGCCTCGTGGAGCCCCCCCTGGGTTTGACCTCCTAGAATCTTGGGCTGAAACTTGGTTCCGTATCTCGGTTTATCGGAAACGCCACATGCCATTGAAACTTCCAAAAATCACCTCTGCAAGATTAGATTCTGCGAGGTAAATTTGTGGTACCCGTCCGTGCCCGCTGTTTAACGCCTTTCCGATGTTATCTCCATAATTTTTCGTTCAGGTCTTGGAACCCTTTGAATAAACGCGTACGACCCACTACGCTCGATCAGAAAATACTGAATATTCTGACCTTTGTGTTTGAATAGTCCAAAGACAATGACAGAGAAGTAAACGAACTCCCACAGGACCGACCGACCAAATTCAGAAGACCGGAGGGCTACAACGTTC
>QFDT01001037.1:0-26551 GCA_003315915.1 Macrolepiota dolichaula
TGTGGGAGAAAGTTTCGCGTGAGGTTGGCGTCTCCAGGGAGAGGGAGCTCATGGGACGGTTTTGGGCCCCCATCATTGAAAGAGGAGCAAGGGTCGAGCGACTTGAACAAGCCCAGAAACGGGAAGCGTGGAGTATCATTGAAGACTTTCTGCGATTAGGACGTGAAAGTGTTGCGTTGTTGATACAAGAAGAACTCGTTGACCTCGAAAGGAGTTTGCGCGAAACTATGGTTGCAAGAGCAGTGTACAGCGAACTACAAAAGTCCTTGGCCGATCAGAGAGAAGCCCTAAAGAACATATTCGACAGGCGAGCCGAAACAAACGATCCATCGCTATACAAGGAGCTCAGTGTGGAATACGACCATATCGGAAGAATGTTTGAAAAGACATTTACGGAAACGAGGAAGTTGAGGATTACAAATGCGAGGCAGGTCTTGATCGCAGCCTTTGGGAAGACGACTCATGCGGTGTGTTTCTATTCCACTCAACTAAACTTCATTAAATATCCCTCTCAGAGACCTGTCTATCTCGATCAAGTTGACGCCTCCCACAAAATATACGTCCGTTTTCCTAGCATCAAGATACCAAGCATTCGAATGCCAGAGGTCCGTTTCCCGGATATACAAATACCAGAGTTCCAATGGCCGAAGATTCGACTATTAAGGCTTGATAAGAGTGGTACTGGTCAGGGTATCTTACCTCGGGCTCAAGCACTCGAGGGCCCGGGCCCGGGCCCTATACCGGACCCGGCCGCTCTCCTGGAAAAATTCTCTTTGATACTAAAAATTCCTGAAAGGCGCAAGACTTTGCAAGAGTTGGTGGGGCCCGATGCACAGTTGATGATTGACTATATTCACTCGGTGAGCGTCCAATCAATCTGACCATCTCATCACTTCCAACATTGTTGTTTTGCCGTAGATCCTTCTACAACCCGAACTCCCAGTAGCCTGGCTGAGGAAGCATAGTCGAATTGCACTGTACAGACTATGCGCAGCTTCCGCCCTCTACCCACGGTGTTATGTATTGAAAGATATTGTGAAGTCGGATTCAGTTGAAGCAAGTGGTGGATTTGGTGATGTCTACAAGGCGCGTCATGGTGACAAGCCGCTGTGCCTGAAGGTTGTGCGTCTACGCCGGAAATCAGAAGTGGAAATGGCGCTCAAGGTGAGTTCCATTCCTGCAAGCCGTTGTACCCACCTGACCATCACCAGTTGTGCGCAAAAGAAGCAATGATATTAGCGAATCTTCACCACCCCAACATACTTCCGTTCTATGGTATCTACTACCTCGATGAGAAGTGCGAACAAGTCTGCCTGGTGTCTCCCTGGATGGACCACGGTGATGTTATCGCGTATCTCAGAAATAATCCCTCTATCCCTCGGACCCCTTTTGTCTGTATCCCTTGTTCTGTGAGACCGTTAGTCTGACTGATTTATTTTCTCAGGTTCATGACGTTGCCAAGGGCCTGACGTATCTGCACTCCGAGGGTGTGGTTCACGGTGATATAAAGGGGGTATATCATGGCTATCCCTATTTCTGAGATTAGTGCTCAATATGATACAGGCAAACATCTTGGTCAATGATGCTGGGAAAGCTTGTATCGCAGATTTCGGGCTAGCCTCAATCCCAGTCGACCAGACGCTAGCATATTCACGTGGAGCGACCGTGACCACTGCATGTTCATACCGTTGGACTGCGCCTGAACTACTGGAGGACGGGGCCAGCACGACACAAGAGAGTGATGTGTGGGCATTCGGATGCGTCTGTTACGAGGCAAGCTTTCGTCATACATTTCCACTGACAATCCCAGTTCATTATATTAGATTCTTGTTGGGGAGGTACCGTTTGGCGAGTGCACATCGGATGCCCAGATCATGCGAAAGCTCATAACTAGTGTTTCACCAATCGGATCAGTTCGCCGTCCTGATATCGATGTTGATATGTGGACTTTGATGAAACACTGTTGCACGCTCGATCCTGTGGGTCGTCCCGAGTTCCGGGAAATACTAGAGAAGATGAAAGAGACATCTGGAGCGGATACTAGTGAGGTTCCCATCGAGGTCCTCCCCGAGGGACTGCAGTTTTTGAATGAAATGAGGAAGGGAAGGGGCGCTCCTATTGGCTTAGCGAGGGTCCAGGAAATGTTTGATAAAGTAGGAATGTATCGTCTCCATCGAAGTTCTTGAGGGACTAATTTCCCATCGTTACTAGATCTCGGAGAAGTAAAGTTGTTTCATGCGCTTCCCCCATTTCTCTTATCTATGTGATGATACGGCAACCTACGCTTTGAGTTGATTGTATAGTATGAAACTACCGTTCCTTGATGATGGGGGGATGAACGTACTGAATAAAAACCTCCATCATAACACTCGATCTATTGACTGAAAGCGTGTCCACGACACCGGTAGGGCAATGCCACTTGGAGCGGTCCTCTTTAACCTCTGGGATTCATTATTGAGGAATGCACATTGACTCTGATGCCAGGCTGCCGCAAGGAAAAAATGTCCTTTCCTAGAATTTCTCCCGTCCTCCTCAAAATATGTCTGGTAACGCTCTGATGGCTACGCTTTGACTGCCCCGCCTGGTGTCGTATTCCTCAAGAAGAATTAACAGACGTCATACGTGAGAGATGTTGGACTCAGTAGGTTGATGAATCGATTATGTGAGTTTGGTCTGGATAAGGCAGTGGTAGAAAATTGGGCGTCTCGTGAGGGCTTGGTAAGCGCCGCGTCCCGTGCAACTTGAAGCTCTCACGTCTGATGTTCATCGAACAATAACAAAGGTCTTTGGTCTTTAAGTGACAGCCGTGATTGATAACGGGGATTAATAAGACAAAGAATCCCCATATTTGGTACACTACCACCACATACCTACTGAAAGCACGTCCAAGACACGGGTGGAGCAATGCCACCTGTAGTGGTCCTGCTTGACCTTTCGTATTCATCATTGAGTAATGTGCATTGATCCTGATACCAGCGTGAGGTTGTGTCAGTCTTCCATGAGGAAAAATGACCTTTTTCTAAAATTTCTCTTGTCCTGCCAGTGCCTCAACGTATATCTGGTAACGCCTTGATGGCCACGCTTTGACGGCCACGCCTGGTGTCGCTTCAAAACAATGTACTTGGCCACAATGGTGGTGGCCACACCACAGGGCATTTAAATGTCATGGGTATTCTTGCTCAAGTTGAAAATACGAATCATTCACCAATCGCTTGCCCACCCACCCTATACTCAACACATGAACCAACACTTACCCTTGCTTATGAAACAGTCTGTGATCGTTCGACCGGATGATACTGTGATTGGGTGAGTGTACATTGGTGTCTGCTATTGCGGTTGCTGATACCTACAAGAATCATGGGTAGCCCTGGGTCCGGAAAAACTTATGTGAGTACATTCGTTGGAGATCCAATAACAATCCTGAATCATACATGCAGCTCGCCAATGTTCTCTTTGGCCGGAATGGCCAGCCGCACAGAGGAAAGAACTCAAAGCTCGCCGTTAACGAAGTTGAGGTTCATCACCCCAAGCACGGTCGGATTGTCTTGGTCGTATTTCCGAGCTTTGGTGACCCTGAGAGATCCAACAAGAAGGTTTTGGGGATAATTAGTGATTGGTTAAAGAAAAAGTGAGTCTATCTGAGCATTCACCTTGCGGCTAAATAAACTCGTTTCGTGTATACAGTCACGAAAGGAAGATTTACTTTAGTGGCATGATCTATCTCCACCCTACCACGACTGCCGATCCGACCGAATCGCAGCTGCTGAGCCGAGAGATGTTTGAAGTGATATGTGGTCGCGCTGCGATGCATCGAGCCGTTATTGTGACGAACATGTGTCAACGGCCGGGAATTGACTCGAATGCTAGTGTTGTATGGGAGAGCGCACTCAAGAAGGGATTCTTCAAGCCATTGGTTGACAAGGGGGCAATGATGAGTCGCCTTGGATATGGCAGCGTGGGAGAGGCATGGAAAATTATCGAGGGGATTCTTGCAAGGACGAGGATGAAGCCTGCGCTCTCTTTACAAGAAGAGCTAGTCGACCACCGGATAAACTTATACGATACTTCGGCTTACAAAAAATTGGATGCCAGACTCGAGCAAGACTGCAGTGATCAACACAGATTACTGGTTACCCAGCACCAAGAAACGCGCAATCCACCCCTGGCGATTGAATCAGAGAACGGGCAGCAGCTGGCGGAAAAGAAGGACAAAAAGAGTGTGGAACAGGCCAATCACTCTAAGAGGTCGGGCCCAATTCAAGTCCCTCCGACACTCGTGCGTATATTGAGGGCCCAGGCTGCGCCGACCCAGCCACCGGACCCAAGCCATCGCTCGTAAAATGTTCCTATCGCGGATGACCAAGTGCCGGAGACCCACACGAAGGTTCAATGACAGGAGAGTAGGGGTCGTGTAGGAGCGCCAAACATTAAGTCTGAAGGTTTTCGATAGACCTATCTTCCCAAGGCCTGTATGAGGCCCCGGTGGACGCCACTTTTCTGTTCACGTGAAGATACACGTGATAGAATTCTATTCCATGTGTAGCATACCACCGGCCAACTCTGAAATTTAATTCTGAAACTTTCACTTCCCAATTGTACACCTTCTCATAATTTTTGTTGAACCTAGCCACCCACTCTACAGGATGACGGAAGAGGTGATCAGAGGTACACCCACGGACGATCGACCGCGCTCCTCTTTGAGCTCACTGACATAAGGATTCTAGGCATTGATGGATTCCCAATCCGCCCAAATATCACTGCCGGCATTCATCATACAAATTCCATTAGGAGCCTCAACAGACGAGAACACTCCTAGCTAAAGCATTCACTGACAGTCCTGATCGAAATCGGCTCAGAAATCCTACCATTACCCACAAAGAACGTGATCAACCGTATCCATCACTCAACCCTCCATACCCCTTGTTCAGTCTTGACTCTCCCCCAGATCCGCTTCAGCAACGATAAAACACCTTGCATAAAGGGTTTCTCGGGGGAAAGGTATATTCGCCGGGTGCGTATTCCTTTTCAATACATTCCTCCTCGCTGTATTCATCTAACAAACTTCTAGATCACATGTAAGCTCTCAAAACAGTTTCCGTTCCCATATGATTCACTCCCTTTTCCGCCGACATGATCACACTTCCTAGTGCCGGTACGCGATTCCATAACATGAACATGAGCTGCTTCCCTGATCACCAATCAGCCATACGTGTGTAGTAAAGCCAGGAAACAAAAGCATCCCAACATTAGCGAGCTAACACCGTCTCAATAATATAGGCCGCTATGACAGCTCCGGTGCCAAGGGGAGAGGACGACAAGAGGGGCAGGAATGTTATTGACAAAATGTATATATTTACGGAGGTACAGAAAAGAATATAACTCAGAATGTTGGTAGAACTATAAAATAGGCTATACGACCTGGAGTACAGGCAATCAGAGTAAGTGCTACTTAAGACAAATTTTCTGGATTCATGGATAATCTGGATAATAATCTGGATTTTTATTTGGATAATCCGGATTATCTGGATTATCTCCAAGGTATCCGCATCCAATCCAACGACTATAGTCGTTGGATGACTATCCGGCTAGCTGCGGTGTGGAGGGTGGGCACTCATGATCCGTAAATTCATGACTAGGCTCCCAATCCGTTCCTTCACAATTGCCCTGTGATTGAGAGAACCGTCGCTGTGTAGTCGGATAGACGACCCAACTTCCGGTAGAAGGATCGAGACATTAGACGTGAAAAACGCCAAGACTTAATCAATTGATCAATCACTTTAGCGACAATGCGGGTACGACGGGCGCCTCTTAAGCGCTTAACAAGCGCCTCACCCTGTGCATGCTCTCGAGGCTCAAAGCCTCTTGGACGACAGAAAAGTTCTTTGACCTTTCAGAGTTGATGGATTTCGTTGCGGGCAATGACTGCCATGATTAATAAATAAAATGAAAGAGACAAAAAAATACTATACTTGGCACTTGATACCGCCACATATCGAGACACCACTTGTAACCATCCTCCTTGACCTTTCGTACTAATTAACGCGCATGGATCCTGACGCCATGTCATCAGGCTGCCACGAGGATAAATATCCTTTCTGAGAAGTTCCTTCCCGAAACATAGCTGGTAGCGCTTTGATGGCCACGCTTTGATGACGCCTGGTGTCGCTTCCGAACAATGCACTTGGCCACAATGGTGGTGGCCCCGCCACAGAGTCTTCATATATTATGGGTATTTCTGCCCAAGTTGAGAATCCAAGTTGTTCAACGACCACCTGCCCACCCACATCATACGCGGCACATGAATCGATTTATTCAACAGTTGTCCTTGCCAATGAACAAGTCCATCGCTTTTCTGCCGGATGATACTGTTATTGGGTGAGTGTACGTTGGTGTCTGTTATTGTGGTTGCTGACACCTACAAGAATCATGGGTAGTCCTGGGTCAGGAAAGAGTCATGTGAGTACATTTATTGAATATCCGACTCAATATAGTACTCATATCATACACACAGTTCATCGATGTTCTCGTTGGCCAGAATGGTCAGCCACGCAGAGGAAAGAGCTCAAAGCTCGCTATCAATCAAGTTGAGGTTCAGCACCACAAGTATGGTCGGATTGTATTGGTTGAATTTCCGAGCTTTGGTGACCCTGAGAGATCCGACAAGCAGGTTTTGGAGACGATTAGTGATTGGTTAAAGAAAAAGTGAGTCTAGTCCAGCATTCATCTTGTGGCTAAACAAACTCGTTTTGTGTATATAGTTATGAAAGGAAGATCTACCTCAGTGGCATGATCTATCTCCACCCTGTCACGAGTGTCAATCCGAACGAATCGCAGCTGCTGAATCGAGAGATGTTTGAAGTGATATGTGGTCGCGGTGCGATGCATCGGGTCGTTATTGTGACGACCATGTGGCAGGAGGTTAGCTCTGGTGTATGGGAGAGTGTGCTCAGGAATGACTTCTTCCGGCCGTTGATTAACCAAGGGGCAGTGATCAGTCATTTTGAGTGCGGCAGCTGGAGAGAGGTGTGGAAAATTATCGAGGGACTTCTTGCAGGGACGAGCAGAAAAGTTGTGCTCTCTTTACAAGAAGAGCTAGTCGACCGCCGGAACTTATACGAGACTTCAGCCTACAGAAAATTGGATGCCAAGCTCAAGCAAGACTTAAGTGATCAAGTTTACCAACGCCAAGGAACACACAACCCAATACTGGTGAACAATTTGGAGAACAGGCAACAGCGGACGGGAAAGAAGGACAAAAGGAATGTTGATCAGGCCAATCGCTATACTGGAACAGTGGCCTACCCAGCAGGCCCCTCTTTCGCCAGCCCAGGTCCCACCCAAATCCCTCCGAGCCTCGCGTATATATATAGGTCCCAACCTGCACCGAGGGTCCAGTCACCATGCCCGAACCACCACTCGCAAAATGTTCCTGTCGCGGACGTCCAAGAGCTAGAGACCCACATAACGGTTCAACGGCAGGAGAACAAGAATAACGACACCAACCAAGGCAACACTGCGGGTTCCAGTTCTTACCGCCCTCAGAGTTTGGGTCCGGACCCTCCTGCTCTCCTAAGAACGCTTACACACATTTTACAAACCCCTGCAATGCGAAAATCGTTGGTGGAACTTCGAGGTGGTGATGCGCAACTGATGATTGATTATATTCGTTTGGTAGGCATATGTTATTCTTTATGTTCTGCGTGGCTGATGTCGATACGATGATACAGGTTCTTATGTATTACGACCTCCCAAACTCCTGTCTGAGAGAGCCAAGCCGCACAGCATTATACGAACTTTGTTCGGCTTCGATGCTATATCCGCAGTTGTCTGTCTTGAGAGGCATGTCAGGTTTCAGTGAGGCTATTCCTATGGTGGATGGGACTATCTACAGGGTAGTTTACGGAGGTAAAGCCCTTTGTCTGGGGTTACTTCGTCTGCAGTCGAAGGAATCGGATTCAGCACGTGCACTCCAAGTCTGCTTTGTTTTCCTCTCTTGTTACCCATTGAACTTATTGAGTTTATGTTAGGTTCATGCAAAAGAAATTATGGTGTGGTCGGTGCTTCATCATCCGAACATACGTCCTTATTATGGTATCTTTTATTTGAACGAAGAGCGTAAAGATATTTGCGTAGTCTCCCAGTGGATGGATTACGGCAATCTTCCCACATACCTTCAAAATAATCCTCATACTGAGCGGACCCTTTTTGTCAGTGCGCTCCATTCTATCACTTTACTATATCCCTTGACTAGAATTTGGTTCAGATTCGTGATATCGCTAGTGGTCTGGAATATTTGCATCGTAAAGGCGTTATACATGGTGATCTGAGAGGGGTATGATCGTTGTCTCTGTCCACTATGCTGTGCTCATAAGATGCGACGTACGCAGGCAAACATTCTAGTCAATGAATTTGGGAGGGCTTGTATAACAGGCTTTGGGGTGGCTTCGATTAACAACCAGCTCGGATGTTTACCTCGAGAATTTGCAAAGAGTAGGCGTGCATACCGTTGGACCGCTCCCGAATTGATGGATGGGACGACACTGAGCGTGACTAAACAGAGTGACGTGTGGGCGTTCGGGTGTGTTTGTTACGAGGTAGGATTATCCAATCATGCGTCACCTCGAATGCTCAACTTATCACGATCAGATTCTTACGGGAAAGATGCCATTTCGGGAGTGTATCACGGAAAAAGAAGTACGGCGGGCGTGCATGAGTACTTCACCGATTGGAACAACTCGGCCAGTGCAGATCGACAGAGATATGTGGAAGGTGATGCGGCACTGTTGTGCACATGAACCTAGGAAGCGTTTCCCTGGGTTTCGGCCGATATTGGAGGTACTGAAGGGATCCTTTGCCCCGGACCCCGACGAGGGGGCTGATCCCGAAGGATTGCAATTTCAGGATGAGATGGGAAAGGAGCAAGATGATTTAATTAATTCCAGGTTGGGAAGTGTCGAGGAGTTACTCAACAGAATTCGTTGGCCGGATTCATGACCGAATATTTAAAATCGCTGAAAAACTTACAAAGTACTCTCTCTCTCAAATGACTCCTTGGACAGATGATGTATACTCCGCCGGGGTGGCCTACGTTGGTTAAGCTTCTACGTACCATTGTCAGGGGATTTGAGCAAGGGAATCAAGGCGGCCTTGTAAAGTGCTTCTAGATAATATACGTAAATAACAACATCACCACCCTTTTTTTTGGTTCTGCTCTCCACGAACTTTCCCATCGCTAATGGGGTTGCCGAATTACAAAAGCATAAGGGGCAGAGATGTGAAGAGACATCATTATTCCATTCCTGTCATCAGCACACCCTTCGTCATACCCTTCGATAAGCGGCTGATAGGGGCATTCGCTTATAACATTTATCATACTTGTCTTATGATATTATATATGATGTACCCCGCGGACTACGTCCAGTATAATCCCTTCCGATCGAACACTTGATTTATCTTATTCATGTGTAAACCTCGAGTTTCATGTTGGCTTACTGATACCAGTGAGGTAGAACCGATTGGATAGATATTCTTGTACAGTTAAGCTTTCGACCAGATGTGCACCCTCAAGCTCCCGCTACGATGTACTCACGGAGCTCCTTTTGTAGCTTATAGGGCGACCTCATGACAGTGGCAGCGATCAAGGCGGAGAAGACAACGCAGAATAACTGGAGATTTGGGGTTTCGTCTCCACTAATGACTGCTCCGCTTAAATATATTCTTGTTCAGGTATCATCGGTATTATAAGCTTCCAAATTAGATTCCAATCCTTGTTTAACCATCGCAGAGAGCACCTGCAAGTCGTTGTGAGGCTGCTCACACCTGACGACCGAGGCTATTTTGGGAACACATACCTCGTGGCCATCATGGAGTGGGAATGACGTCAAAGGACCTTTCTCAGCGGAACATCCGAATCCCTCAAGCGCTATAGATCTCTTATAAAGTCTTGAGTCTACAAACATCTCTTCCTTGCCTTACTCCCCATCCAAGCTTCGCTAGCTACATACAAGAATTTCGTACATTTGCGTCAACAACATTCTCAATCCAGCATGAGTCGCGCCTTTAGCATCAGCTTTGAAAGTACGATATATGCGTATCCATTTATCAGATAGTAACATTATCGTTTCAGAGAAGTGCATCGTCGTTACAGGTGGAAATCGTGGCATAGGTTACGCTTTCACCAGAGCTGTCGCAGCTGCTGGTGCAAATGTCGCTGTCATTTATAGGTGGGTACGCTTCCTCCCTGCGCAGTGCGCATATAATCTGCTGGTATGCGGTACTCAAGAGTGTGGTTTGTATTGTGTAGGAGCTCATCCAACGCTCAAGAAGTAACCGAACGCGTTGGCAAGGAATTCGGCGTCAAGACCAAGGTGAGTGATTATATGCGTCGATGTGATGTCGGTCAAGCTCATCTCGTTCAGGCGTACAAGTGCGATGTAGCTGACACAGACCTTGTGATTAAGACCATGAAGCAGATTGACGAAGAGCTTGGTCCTATCACTGGACTCATTGCTGTACGCTGCCAATTTTCGCATTCACATATCGTTTCACTAAGCTCGTAGCCATAGAACGCTGGTGTCTCTGTCGTGAAACCCGCCCTCGAGCTCACACATGACGACTTCAAATATGTGTATGATGTAAACGTCTTCGGCGTTTTCAACACTTGCCGTGCTGTTGCAAAGTAAGAAATCACGTTTTTTTACTATCCTTATGTCTAACCCATACTTCGCTAGGCTCTGGATCGATAGGAATAAACCTGGATCAATCGTCATCACGTCCTCTATGAGCTCGCAAATCATAAACCAGACTGCCCCGAACACTGCGCTTACCCAAGTTTTCTATAATTCGTCCAAGGGTGCTGTTTCCAATCTCGCCAAAGGTCTTGCCGCAGAATGGGCACCCAAAAAAATCCGTGTAAATACACTCTCTCCAGGTTATGGTATGTACTCGCCTCGATGATAAAGGATATCGACCCAATTCTATTGCAGTCAATACCGACCAGACATCCGGTATGGATAAAGCTATCCGGGACCACCAAGCCCATAACGTTCCTCTTGGTCGCTTCGCTCAGGTTAGAATCTTTGGTCCTTTTTGGGCGTCTTATTATCTAACTATAAAAAAAAGCCCGAAGATATGACGGGGCAAGCGATTCTGTTGCTTTCTGACTATGCGTCCTATATGACAGGTGGAGAGTATTTCGTTGATGGGTACGTATGACACAATTTGTCTTCTCATGTCGTTTCCATCACTAACAACAAACATAGCGGGCAACTCATTTGGTGAAGGATTTTTCTGTAATCCGAATGTAACATATGAACGAGGTCTTCAGTACGCGCATGCAATGTAACATTATTTGATAGCGCCTCGTTAACGCAAGTCCGGTCATATTGATAACCTCTCGACGCGCACGCCCAAGGTCAAGGTTCGTGAATCTCCCGCTCCAACCTTGGTTAGGTCTACGGACCTTTCTTCTTTTGATGGTTTTGCGCGATTACGTTCACGAGCACTCGATCTCTTGGTTTGAAGTGATTCACTTTCGGCTTCTCTAAGAGATCGTTAATCACCTGCTGCAGTTCCTGGATTTATGTAGGGCGGAACTTACCAACGTCCTTCCTTCTCTGATATTCGAGAATCCATCAGAAGAATGGAAGGGGGTCGTGTTTTGGGCGCCTACAAAAGAGCTTATAAAGGGAACTTCTTATCAGCATCATCATCAGCACATCAACACATCATTGACCGAACTAGCTCGAGAAAACTATCATGACTTCACTAGATGCACTGGGGAATATTGATATCTGGATGGATGTCCTCCAGTATTTCCATATTTCTCTGCAGTCCGACCCGGAGATAGAAATCAAAAATAAAAGAAGAGCCCTCCTTCGTGTGGCTTTGCTGTCGCCATCTCTCACCGTTCCTGCCCTGGACATACTATGGGAGGCTATGACCTCGCTTGAGCCCATTGTCAATGTTATCAATACAGGATCTGCTCCACCAGATGGTCAGGTTTTGCTTTTCCAGACTGACCGATATGGGGGCTACTGGGTAAGCACGCACCTCGCATTGATCACTGCACCACTTATCAAGAGGCTGATTGAAATGGGAGTCAGAGCCTGCGAGAACCCATCACTTCGGAGGAGAAGCGAGACCGCGTCTATGACTACCTCTCACGGATCCGCCACTTGAAAATAACTGTCGGAGCTACGAGGGAAATGGGCTTGTGGTCAACGCTCAGCATGAGCTTGGGTATTGGTACATCATCATTGTCCTTGTTGCCAAAACTCGAGTCTCTGTCACTGAGCTTTGATCAAGCTGGCAACAGTATTGGCGGCTGGATCTACTCCATGCACCCCCTCCTGTCGCCTACGTTGAAGACAGTTTCGTACTACGACTCATCATCAATTCATGCAACCGGAATTGATACACTTCACGCAATGCTTCGGTCGCAGTCGTTAGGGTTAGACCATATCATTTACCAAGGCTATCCTTCCTCTTCCTTTCTCCAGACTTGTCTAGCGTTCGAGGGGTTGAAGACACTCAGGTTGATATGCGACCCCGGACGGACGTCTGTCCCACGATATACTTCTGGGGTAACCATTACCAAGGTCTTTGAGGAACTTCGGAACCTCAGAGACGTTGAGATTGACCTCAGGGTTTTTCCACTCCAGGACGAGGGAATTCCAGCGTTAGAGCTCACGCTACCACCCTTCCTTCAGACGCTTTCGCTTGTCGGCGACGCATCCGATATCGGACGATTTTTACTAGACAGCATAAGGTCTGCCTCCGTCCACTCACTCTCCGTCGCGATTTTTCAGCCGGGCGGGCTGGTCTGGAGGGTCTTTTGTGATAAAATCGCTTCCAATTTCCCTCGGCTGCACACGCTTAGCTTTCGAAGAGCTGGATCTGCTGGGATCCATCAGATATTGATGCAAGATCTGTCATCCCTTTTATCGCGGTCTACAATGCAATCGTTGAAGATCGACGGCATACCTCATTGCCTTACCGAAGCGAACATGGGTGGTCTATTGGATGCTTGGCCAAAGCTTCACACCATAGCAATCACAAACGACCACACAATCTATTTCTCCGCTTCGCTACTGGTTCGATTCTCACAGGCGAATCATCTTCGTCATATCCAACTCCCTCTTGATTTGACTCCGCTCGTGCAAGGCGCGCTGCCCGATGACTCAGCCCCAGTATCACGTAGTTTGGTTCAAGAGCTTACCGTAACATACGTCGCATCGTTCCCTTCGAATTTGGAAGGAAAGATAGAGTTGGCGAAGAATCTCTTCATGTTGTTTCCCCGGCTCGAGCGAATCTTTACTCACGTTTCCTCTCACCAACAGGGTTTGGGTGAATTGGAAAAAGTGATAGAATCATTCCGCAGTATGATTGTCACATATTTACGAAGACGAGATATTGAGAAGCGAAGAAATTACACCGTGGCGGCGAGTGTTAGTGCAGATGTGTTGACAGCAGATGGGTGATAAACCAAGCAGTTGTGATGTGTATTTGTATATGTTTGTCCATATATATTCGTCAAAAATAGGCATAAACCAGTTCCTCTCACTTCATCCAGCTCAGTCTGACAGCTTGGAAATCCAGACTCAGGCGATGGTTGTCGGAAATATCGATATATGGACTGAGGTCCTTCAATACTTCAATCTCTCCATTGCCAGGGACGCCCAGGAAGATGTCAGTTCACAGCGTCGTACTCTACTTGCCATAGCACTTTCGTCACCGAAACTCACAAGTCTCGCGCTCGATTCTCTGTGGCGAAGCATGGCATCACTAGAGCCTGTCTGCGATGTAATAAACTCGTACTGCACCGGGGATATGTCCTTGGTTTTCAAGGAAGCTGGCGGTTATTGGGTAAGAACTTGTTGAGTGACATTCTCTTTGAATCTAACTCTCGACCGGCCGGTCGTCGTAGACACTAACAGAAACTTTGACACAAGAACAGCGGGAGCGCGCACTGGAGTATTTATCCCGTATTCAAGATTTCCACACCCAACCTATGGCAATGAGGGAAATCACTCTGTGGTCCATGCTCGTCGCAAGCTTGGGACTGAGCGCAACTATGTCCCTGTTGCCAGAGCTGAGGTCCTTATTCATCCACCTAGATGATTCCTGCACTCTTGGGTCGTGGATCCCTGCCGCTCTGCCTTTGATGTCGCCTGCACTGCGGAATATTTCTTACGTCACCTCATCTGACCAGGTAGAGGGTGTGGAAGTATTCCAGAACATGCTCAAATCACAGGCTCTAGAGTTAGCTCAGATCACCTATTGCGGCTATCCTTCTCCCAACCTTCTACAACGCTGTCTCCTCTTCAACAACCTGGAATCATTGTCTCTCGAATTCAGATTCGAGGGGGAGTCCATTGAGCGATACACCCAATCTCCTGTCACAATTGCCAACATTTTTGATGGTCTTGGCTGTCTCAAAGACTTGAAGATCGACCTCAGGGTGTTTCCACTTCGAAGCTCGCCCTCGCCTTCCGATGGTGGGCGGTCGGTTGTCAGGGCCCCAACATTGCGTAGTCTTTGTCTCACTGGCGATGCCAACGACTTGGAAGAATTCTTGTTGGACGGTATCACATTTCCTTCACTTCTCTCGCTTTCCATAATGGTGGTACAGCCAACAGGGTTAACCTGGAAAGCGATTTTTGATCGAGCTGTTTCCAACTTCCCAAAAATCCATACCCTATCCGTTCGGGCGACTCCGAATGCCGGGTTCCCCCAACTACTCATGCAAGACCTTTCATCTATTATTGCCCGAACCACCATGAAGTCCCTCCGTCTTGATGCAATACCACATTGCCTCACTAATGATAGCATCGCCGGATTTGCCACTTCATGGCCTGAACTCCACACCCTCGCCATTGTCAATGAATATGGCATATTCTTCAGTCCGACTGTTTGGATTGAGCTATCTAAATTACCCAATCTCCGGGAGTTGAGGCTTCCTTTGGATTTTGCGGACTTCCAGGAGCCTTTGGCAATGAAATTACCGATCACGGACTGTCCTCTAGTAGAACTTTGGATCACAATGTGCTGGAATCCACCATCAACTTTAGATCGAAAGATCGGCCTTGCAAGAAACATTTTGATGCTCTTCCCTGTTTTAGATCGCATTCTTGGAGAAGAACCTTTACAGGAGCCTTTTCTCAATGAGTTGGAGGAACTCATACGTGCATTCCATACCACAACCGCAATCTATGCTCATAGACGGGCGATGCGTCATCGTAGGAAAGGACAGTTGCCAAAACCAAAAGAGCATGCAGTAGCGAAGGATGATATTTGATTTTGGGTTATAGTAATGGGTATCCAGCGATTAATAATTCCGAGACTAAGGTACATTGCTGTGTTTTGTACATGACCTACTGCCCAGCAAGATGTATACTCTGTTATGCCCCGCCGAAGACTTACGACTTGATGGATTTGACGGCTCCAACAATACTTGAGGCGCTGTTTTGAAGAAATGTAATGAGACCTCTGTGTGATCGTACCCTGATCAGGTATGTGAAGACATAAACCGCTGCCACCTATCCAGATATTTAATTGATACTCTACCCCGTGATTGTGGAAGGAGCTAACTCACATTGAAGACAATATAACACCAGAAAATCCCAAAATTTCGCCAGTGATGTCTCCAGAAGATGTTAAATGTCGGACCCATCCATTCGTCTGTTGTTCGTACAGAGCAGAACTGACAAGCAGTCGCCGCACTCGGGTTTGCAACATAACCTCCCATACGCGAGATGTATTCCTGCAGGAATGCACCACATGTTTGACCAGAAGGGGGCTCAACGGTTACGAATTCTTTGGGGGCACAGTTGATCTCCATACGTCCAATAGCTGAGTACAGAGAATAAATAGCCGATTGAATTGAGCAATGATCCGCATACCTTGGCCCAAAAGAGCTTCGATGAGGTACGTGAACGGAGACAAATGATACATCCAGCGCCACCAACCAAGCAGACGGAACGGTTGTAGCACACCATTACTAAGTGATGGAAATTAGTTCAATCACGGAATCAACACGGAGAAACAATTTACAATATCAAGACAAACGTGAAGAAGAAAGAATACAACAATCCACCAATTTCAGCAGAGGGGCAGGCCGAAGCAACCGTCAAAGAAAATGTAGTCCAGTATATGGGAAACTGAACCCCATAAACAAAGTACGTGAACCCGCCTCTGGAGCTGGCAAATCCAACTGTCCAATACCAACAAACAAAGAAAAGCGATGATCCGATGACATTCCAGGGAATCTCACAAAGGAGTTGAGCGGTTGTTAATGCCGACCAGTTGTACATTCGGCTGGGGCGTTCTCGGATCTCGAAAATATTGCGCATCTGAATAAGCGTCAACGACATTGAGAAGATATAATAATGGTCACAAACATTAATGTAAGGTACTTGTATCTGTCCTCCAAGAGGAGCACTCTGCACCGTTGTCAGATATGGGTGACTGCAATCTACTTGACTGAAACTCACCAGAACGGTCGCCATGAAAATTGCCTAGATAAAAATGAGCAAGAGGTAAGGAATGATGTTTTCCACGACACTTACGAAAAGCTTATCCTGGCTGGCCTGTATTGAATCCCCGGACTTGAAAAATGTGAATCCGATAAATAACCC
The DNA here is from genome assembly GCA_003315915.1 of Macrolepiota dolichaula. Classification (NCBI taxonomy): domain Eukaryota; kingdom Fungi; phylum Basidiomycota; class Agaricomycetes; order Agaricales; family Agaricaceae; genus Macrolepiota; species Macrolepiota dolichaula. Next base: position 16,638 of record QFDT01001037.1, read on the forward strand.
TCCGATTGTATTCAGCGCCAGCTTGGATATTAGATATGTCGGATTGCGCCAGCAACTAGCATACTGTCTGTGGAGTAGTATGCTCGTTTGAAACATCCACGATGTTGCATATGATCCATGGAGTGTTTGACCAATAGAAGGTTGTTTTCGTCCCTCAGTGTGAATGTGCTCGAGGTCTGAGATGAGTCGTCGGCGCTCATCAGAACCAAGCCACACTTCGTGCCAGTCCCGGTCTGCGACGGCGGTTGCACCTGCTCCAATGACCTCAAGGATATACTCGGCGCTGAGATGGTTGTCAACTTGGAGGAAAGATACAGTCTGATCGTAGACGTACGGATTCTCGCTAGGATCGCAAGGTCGAGCACCCTCATTCTCAAAGTAGCCAAGTACGGAGTTCGCATTCTTACCAATGTCACCAAAGTACACTGTCTGTCCTCCCTTCCGTAGGAGCAACAGGCGATCGAATGCCTATCAAACCATCAGCAAATGAGCGACTATAGAAAACTGTGCTTACTTCGAACAATTCTGAGGAAGGCTAAAGGAGGATGGTTAATCTTTACAAGGGTGTATGGGCGAGCCTTGCGTACCTGGTGAATTCTGAACAATGATTGTTATTCACCAGTATATTTAGTGGGCGACTAGATAACTTACGTGCACAATATAGCCTGACCACTATCGGCAAGTTCTCTCAAGAACGATACGATCGCCCAAGCACTCTGCGAGTCTAGACCAGACGTTGGTTCGTCTAAAAACAATAGTAGTTTCGGCTGTGCGAATGACGTTGAACTTTGCTATACCCGAATAAATCCATCGAAGGGGAACGAACCTTCGCAGCCAGCTCAACTCCGATCGTCGTCCTCTTTCTCTCTTCAACGCCCAATGTACCCACAATGGCGTCAGCGAATGGTCCGAGTCCACACATTTCTAGCACCCTATCTGCACTACGACCTCTCGTCACTATGGGAATAAACGCTCGAGGAACTGTACTTACTAAGCATCCTTTTCTGCCAGGGGTACACTTGAAGGCTGCCTGAGTCTTGCCGAAAATCTCAATGCCTCTCTTACGCTACTAGTTGGCTCGTGCGTATCCATTTGCTGGCAGTACCCGGTCTGCGCCTGAAAATCTGGTGGAAGGGGCTGCCCATTGAAAAACCTGTCGCCCGTGATAACACCCGTATCCACACGTTCTGCTAACACGTTTAAGAGCGTAGTCTGACATATGGTTATTAGTGACGCTTCTCGTCGAAGTGAGATTCGAACACATACTTTACCAGCACCGGATTCACCCATGAGCGCAGTCAACTTTCCTGGACTCACAAAACCCGATACATCATCCAATAACTTCCTCTCCTTTCCCCCCACAGTGACAGAATATTTCAGGTGCTGCCAAGAGAACGTCTTCGTCATCTTTGGCTGCTCCTTCAACGCTTCCTTCTTTTTCTCCTCCGCTTGACCATTTGTATCCTCGTTTATGAGTGTCGCTGTAGGCTCTTGAGCGACCGCTTTCTTCTCTTCGTCTGATCCAACAGCCATAGCAGCTTCTTTGATAACTGCGGCTTTGCTACCACGTTTAAATTGAACCATGGAATTCGAGCCGGACACACCGGTGTTTATCTCAGTGAAAATGAGGAGGCACAGGATGAAGAAGATGCCAAAGGAACATAGAATGGCATAATTCTGAAATTCATGGTTTTACCATCAAGATGAAGGTTGATCAAAGCTGGAAAACGTACTCGCCACACATGACCAAAGGTGTAGCCAAACGACAGTTCAATGTATCTGCCTCCACTGACAGTGACTTGACCGGGTTCGGCACCGACGACGGGACATACTTGATTCGCAATCGAAATACCGGCATACCCCGGCCCCGAGGGTACGAGGTTCGAACATGGTCCGTTCAGAGTATGAAACTCGTTCGCCATGAGCGCCTCAAATGCATAAAATATAGGCTGATTACTTTCATTAGCATCTTCAATTTCCGGCAGTGGATCAAAAGCTCACATTGATATACGATATCCATCTCAGCGCTCCTATCATCTGCGGACGTGGAACCTGATAACCGGTGTATAATGATAATGCCAGGATCATGATTCCCGCCACAGCCTGTGCGGGCGCTTCTTCCGGAAAAGCGGCAGCTAAGGCTCTGAAAAAGGCTCTCATGGATGTCGCCACAGTAAAAATGAACAGGTAGTATGTGCTGGTGCAGAATTATCAGAAGAAAACGAAGAAGTGGAAGATGGAATAGACATACAAGAACTGCCATGCTGTCGTTTGAAGCCCCACAACAAAATAGATCACAACTACGAATAGAGTGATTGTAAAAAGTGTAAAGGGAATGTCAACGAGTGTCATAGCCAACGCCTCAACAAATGGGTGATACATCGCAGCCTGATTTTGTCGGAAGACAATAGGCCGTTGAGCGAATAGGGAAGGGATCTCGGACATGTTAAACAAGCTCGGCGCAAATACCGAGCTATATGTAGATGAATTAGGATAGGTGTTGGGCGCGTGAAGGTGAATCGTTGAACGCACAAGAAGAGTATACCTCCGCGGGAAAAGAAAGCGGACGTTGTATCGTCTATACGTACGAATGTTGTGCCAAGGATAACAGCTTGGATGACAAAAACACTGGACACAAAACGTAAGTCCGATTAGCGGCGGGACGTCCGGGCTCGAACTTACGCAGTCGTCAAGAGCTGGGCCGTATAGTTTCCCTTCAGAATTTGCATCCGACGCACCATTACGATTCTCACTTGCATCAGAATCGAGATAATATATGGGCTCTTATCAGACATCACGAGTCAGTACATTCCCCTCTGCAATTGAAATAAGAAGGAACGCACCCTGTGCCTCGTATGTTTCGAATGTTCAGCCTTCGAGCTTTCTCGGTACATCTTCTCCAACTCTTCCTTTCCAACAAACTCACGCTTATATTCATCCATTTCCTTCAAGAGTTGCTCCCTAATCCGACTCCGCCGATAAAACTCTGAAAACTCAACCGCAGTTCTGGGTATCACGTACTCTCCCGGCCCATCTTCCATTTCCTCGCGACTTCTTTCAGTCCGACCGGCTGGGTCCGTAACACTGACTAGAAAGTCTGGCGTGGTCTGGCGATTCGCAGGCTGATACCCCATATCAATGAAGTACTGTCGTGCGGCAGAGGCGGGTCCGAAATACGCCATGCGACCTTCGTAAATGACACAGACCTTGTCAAACAGTTCATACAGGCTTTCGCCCGCCTGATAGATAGAGACGATGGTGGACACGCGGACAAGATCGGTTGCAATGCGAAGCGCCCGTGCATATTCAAGAGCAGTTGAAGCGTCCAGACCTCTGGTTGAACTGTTGTACGGAAATTAGGCATGGGCCAACATCGGAAGTGATGCACTGGCAACGTACTTGTCCCACGAAGTTATCCGGCTCCTCATGGCAAGGGTTTCACTGATACTAACCCTCTTCTTCTCGCCTCCGCTGACCCCTCTAATAGCTGCATTGCCAACGAGTGTATTCGCGCGATGCTTCAGACCAAAAATCGTCATATAAATGTCCGACACCAGCTCAGTGAATTCCTTCCGACTTTGTCCCTCAATCCTGGCTTGTGGAACGCGAGTCCGAGTGGCAAAACGAATGGTTTCGCTGACAGTGAGTGTGGGGAAGGCGATGTCATCTTCAGGGCAATATTGGACGTCACCACGATAGTGGCGTTTAATTTGCGAGGGTGTAAGGGAATCATAGAAGACGTTTCCAGCAATGGAATAGTATTCAAACCTATGATTAGCAAGTGTTTTCAGGAGGGTCGTGCAACCCGAACCTGGACGCCCTAGTACAACTAGAGTAAAGGAGTTCAACAAAGAGTTTACCAAAATCGAGGATATACACATACGGAGCATTTCTCCAGGACGAACGAGACCTTCAAAGTCTGTGAGGATGTCGCGAAGGGGTGGATGTCGTATAGACTGGATGTTGTGAACAATATTCATGGGGTTGAAGATTGAGCCTAGAGTTGGTTGGAAATGCGCAGAGGCTCCCAGACCCACAACACGTAACTCCTCGAATAGAACGCCCAGCTGTCGAGGCTTGATACCCGCTTCCTCCCGTCTATCGTAGATGAAAATCAGTAAATAAAGATAAAACTCCAATGAAAGCCGCACTTTTGTAACCATGTCTTGACAGCTTTCTCAAAATCGAAACGTTCCTCGGGCTTGAGTGTCTCCTCCGACTCCTCCGATGACACCTCCGACTCAGTCGGCGAGGGTGACGGCGACGGCTCGCCATTAGAGATACGGCTCAACGTCCTTGATATCTTGCGAAAGCCTGCTGGATCAAAATAATCGAAAGATACATGTGAGCGCGCTCTACGCAGTTGGTGGGGAGGTTGATGTTCGCGTTCTTCACCGACACCATGGTGGGTGTGTAGTCGACGAATTGGCAAAACTGGTGATATTTGGACACCCTGACGGCGGACGGCGGTAGCAGATACCGATTGAGAACTGGACTCGTGTTTGTTGTCTGTATGCGAGTTGAATCCAGAAGGGCCTGCGACGGGCTGGTCGTCGTAGGGAACTTTCTTGTCCATCGTTTCCGGTGGGAACCCAAGTAGAGTTTACGCTCAGCTATATGAATGTCTGAGCTCTGCATCCTATTCATAGCCGTCGACTCCGAGTCTGCTATTCGAGACATTTTGTCATGTAGATCGGTATACATTTCGCTAAAAACTCCTCATTGTGGTAATCTTCCTCCCGTAACCTCGGAGCTGAATAACAGTGTGAGATTGACCCAATAAACTTACCCACAACATCACCAGGATGTGATATCTTTCGCTTGGGCGCCCCAGGTCAACAACGCCACCAGCGTTGTTGATTCAACTGGGTTCCAAAATGACGCTATTGTGGTCCTTGCTCGGTACCATCATGGCCCCGGATCAACGGGTCCCGGCATCCGCTTACGCTGCCTTTGTTTGTCAGTTACCCTGAACCTCCTCCCCAATCCGTCCAAAGTCATAAGTAGAGAATCGTATCACGATAAGGTAATCTGGATGCCCACCAACGACTTGCGCAGTGGCTATCCGCATTCTAAGAAAATAGTAACAAGTCACATAGCGAGTACTCGGCCCTCCATTGAGATATGGGCAATAACCCCTTAAAGGTGGCGCCAATATACCCCATTCAAGGTAAATGCGACTGTTGGCGGCCGTCAAGGATATTCACTTGTTCCCCTGCTAAACCCATGACTAGACCATAAAATCCATGCCACATGGTACCAAGGAGCTTTCTTGTGTGTTCAAGACATCCTACTATCTTCGAAGGGTTCAAGAATGGCAGGATGAATAGATGAGTTCAGGAAACAGCAGTAGACACAGATAGATAGGAAAGTCCCATAGTCCCATCGGGGCATCACCAATCAACTCCTCAAAATCACCATACACAAAGTGGCAGCACTAGAAGTATGTCATCGTTGTCCATTCCAAACCCTCTGTCCTACTAAATTTACACGAACGAGAGACCAATAGAAAACATTCACCTATCTTCCTTCATCCGTGGGGTAAGGCATTTCGCATCATAATACATCGCTTAAGCATTACAAGTCCAGGTATCCTGTAAAATTGACTCATTAGCCACCATATCGTCATGAATAGAAAGGAAAAGATGATTCCGCACATCACGGACTCCTGGGGTCCCGGTACTGAGATACGGCTGAGCGCCAAGACATTCGGCGACTGTGACAAGTTGATAACCGGCGGCTTGCAGCTTGGAAATTAGGAAAGGAAGAACCTGTTCACTGAGGAATGTTTTGGAGGGCGTTACACATAAGTTAGGTATAAGGTGGAATGAGGACATACGCGGTAGTTTCTACCATACACCAGTTTAAGCAAGATAAGATAGGCTAGCTTAAGAGAGGCTTACGGAGAGGTTCGTGTTCGAGCGAAAGGATCGTTCCAGGTTTCTGACCAATAAGCTCACTATAGCGACTTTCTTGTGTACCGGGATCAGCACCAAGCGAGTCCTCAGAGCTAGACCATTATCAATTGCGAAGAAGCGAGTCGCCGGAATGGGACACGTACTCAAAGTCCCAAGTAACAACAGTTTCCTTGAGGGACGCAGCCACAGAGAGAACATTATCGTTATACTCGCCATACGCTATATCGTCGGGTGTGAGCTCCAGATAGATTTCTCAAAGCAGCGATCAAATTCACGTACGTGGCCTCATGAAAGCAGGTGCAGCTCCAGTGATCTTGGTTATTGCGTCTGCGACCAGCGGGATCAACTCCTTGGCAGTCAAGAAATACTTCAAAGAGCTCACCATGGGTACTACTCATTTCATACTGAACTATACAACGATATATCAACATTGAACGTCATCGCAACACAACAGCGCAAAAAAACACACACCTTGATCAAGTGAGAGCTGGGGAAGATGTGGATGACTCCAGGTATGAGAAGCGACTTGGTGGCCACTCGCATACGCGTTCTGAATCCTCTCCACGTTCTCCGGATCATAGATACAGCCGTCTTTTTATGCGGCTCAATGACGTTCATATCTGAAGATTGATACATGATCAAACTTACAATTATTTCCATCTGCAAAGTGATGAGCATTCGTCAGTCCCGTTTAAGGTATGATAAAAGACTTTGAACGTACTATAGAAGAACGTTCCCTTGGCGCCGCTTGCATTCAAAAGTTGGACAATTTCAGCTCTAAACGCAGAAAATCCCATTTAACAAAAAAGGATAGTAAGTAGCGTTGGGACGAACGAGAAATTATACGGCCCATCATCCTGCGGCAAAAATTCATACCAACCAGACAAACAAAGTAGAATCGGGACCCATAAAAGTCAAAGCTGCAGTATTCGGCGTCGTACAAGTCGTTATAACAGCAGGATACTGTCGTTTATGCGGGGCAGCATCAACCAAAACACCAAGAGCAACAAAACCAACCAAGGACTTGAAAAAATTCGTCATAATCGTTGTAGTGGGTCGTCGACTGAGGATATTCGTTATCGGTGGGATGATGCTTCTCCGAAGAGGTGCACGCACTTTATATATATGCGCATACCAGGGGAGGGACTCCTAAATCCCTCGATGGAGTTCCACCATACGATTCCTCGTTCCCTGGGATACGTACTTTGAGGTTATTCGCCAGATACCTAAAAAGTGGTTACTTCTCGCGCTTCGCTATCCCTTCCCCCCTCCCCCAAACTTTGTAGAAACACGAACGTACAGGGTATCTCCCGCCGCTGGCAGCGCAACATCCATCAGTCATTTAATGCCGTAGTCGGGTGTCAGTACTAGAATGAGACGGTACTAAATCGTGTGATAAAGGGGGACATTGGAGAAATAGCAGAGAAATTGAAATGGGGGTGAGGTAGTGTTATTGACTAGATGTATGCGCCACCTCGGGATAAGGGGGCCGCTGTTATAGGGGATACGATAAATCTAGTTGGCGTCACAGGGTAGGTGAGCGCGAGAGGCATAGAATACTTGGTAGTAAGAGGATTCATTTCGTTGACAGTGACATTGCCAAGCTGTGATAGGAGTCGTACTTGAAAACCTGGGATGCCTTTGACCATTGGGACATTAGTTCAGGGCGGGGGCATCTAGTCGTGGACCAAATGAGCAGTACGTGGTAGGCGCATACGACTGATCCAGCTCCCAAGCGGTATTCGGGCATTCGATCGAAGCGACTCAGCCCACGACCATAGCATCTCATTATCGCACAATGACGATATATTCACAGCCCAACCACACAATCACCAAAACACACTACCAAAGAAAAAGAAAAAAAAAAACCAAAAACCACCACCTTAAAAATCACAAAAAAAAACCATAAATTCACCCTTCACCCACGGACAACACCAACCGTAACCTCCACACCACCCTTCCCACCCTCACCATTCACCACACCCAATTTCCCATTCACCCCATTATTACTACCAGCGCCACCACCTAATGCCCGAATAACGCGCTCCCAAGTCCATCGCGTCAACCTCAGAATCTCATCATCCCCTAAATCCTCTCTAACATGCAACTGCAACGTCACAATAAGCGTCTCGCCCGCTTCCTCTTTTCCACTCCGTGCTGACGAAGGCGTGAGTTGCCAAATATGTGGTGCGGGTAGGTGAAGGACGTTAGGATGGCGTTCGACCTAGCCGAATCAGAATTAAGATAAAAATTGATCAGGATTTGTGAGGGGAGAGGGAAAAACAAGAACGTACCTCGCGCATGACACGTAAGAATGCCTCCATTTTACCACTTGGTAATCCCCTCCCTGGTGATGTTTGCAGGAGCACGGTCCCAAGCACGACACATGCACGATACGACACCCTGAACGTCACAACCGCAATAAAGGTTGCCAGAACCAGATCAGCAGGACGATGCTGCGCCCTGTCAATTACAATGCCAATATGTCAGTCGCGTGATGTTCGCACAGGAGGTAGCGGGGATCAAGGTCACTCACGGAGGTACGAATACAGCAATGCCAAACATCGCTAGGCAGAATACGAGCGGGCTCGTGATGTACGGATTGGAAAGGAGGTTGGAGAGGGGAGTATTAGGTGATGAGGGGGTATTATTTATGTATGCGTGGTGTGTACGTGAGGATTGTATGAGTGAGCGGATGAACGCGAAAGGGGTGGGTATCCTGTTTCCCGTTACTGTAAACGACATTGTCGATATAAAAGTCTGAACACGAGGAAAAGAAGATAAATGTACCATCGATCAGTTTGACGTGGTTATTGTACAAAAGAGCGGTTGCGATTATCGAACAAAAGGTAAAGAGTGTCATGAGTGGGGGAAATTCAATGCTGGGCGTTTGTCAGATAGCATGCTTTGTCAAGTAATCCCAGTGCTCACCCAATCCAGTCATCATCCTCGCCAGGGTGGTGATGGTGCCCCTCGCCGGCCGTGAGGAGAACATGTTCTATCGTCTCCTTGCAGACATAGACAGCCGAAAACAGCAGGTACACGGCTTGTGCAAACATGAAAACAGTGAGGACGCGTTTGTTCCTGGATATGGAAAGTTAGCAAAAAGCTCTTCCAGATTGAAAAACTTCAAGACTCACCCATACGGCCGCCTCAAGGCATCCCTCTCCCTCTCCCTAGCATTAGCCAATTCATCTTTTTTCGAATTCAACCACCCCGGCAAGACCTTCTCAACCCCAACGCCAAACGCATCAAAAACAACCCAATACCCAATCCCAGTACAACTCAACGACCCAATTCTCTGACCACAAACCCACAACCACGCCCCAACAAGGAACTGACCCAATGCGCTAATCGCAGATCCCATCGCCACGCCTTCAACACCCTCACCACCCTCATAAATCGAACTCGAAACCGAAGGTGTAGTTGGTAAACCTGGTGAAGGTGTCCAAGGGGAAACGGGTATCGGCGTCGGCTGAGTATGCAATCCCTCCGTAGATGCTGGAGATGTCAACGAGACTCCATTGGGTCGGACACCGGTAGCCCCAGGTTCGAGAAATGAAAAGAAGCTATGGGACATTGAATGTTTATGATGATGTCCCCTCCTCGATTTCGTTGTTGATGCGGAACTGGAATCTGAATCGGGGAATGCACCCATCGTAGGAGGGGTGGGAGTGGAAGATACCGGTGGCCTGCCACCGAAAGTGAAACCAACACCAAGGGGTGTAGGGGGTGCATGTCCGTTGGACATGGATTGTGTACGGGGGAATTGAACGCTCGAGTTGGCGGTTGGAATGGTGCTAGTAGGCGCTTCGATGTCATGATTTAATTCGAGCTCCTGAGAACCGTCTTCAGCAATGCTCGAGGTCGGTAGGGAACCAGGACGGGGGAAGAAAATAGATAGATTGCGGGAGTGTAGTCGGCTGTGCCTGCGACTTTGTTTGGGAGAGGTGGACGGTGTGTCGTTGAGCGTCAACGAGGATGTGCCGTCGGAAG
>QFDT01001041.1:0-21740 GCA_003315915.1 Macrolepiota dolichaula
CATCACATGTATATCACATGAGACATCACCTGACTGGAATCACCTGACTGGGAGGAGCAACTCTAACATCCTTTGCAGTACATGTAGATGGAGTTGTCTGACTGAAGTCTGATGTAACCCAAAGCTTCTAGGACACCTCTGAGCTTTTTGTTCCACTGCCTGGCTGCCTGCTTGAGACCATAGAGAGACTTCCTGAGCCTGCACACCATGTTGGGTCCTCCAATGTGATATCCTTCAGGCTGCTTCATGTAGATCTCCTCCTCCAAGTCCCCATAGGTAAAAGCAGAGGAAATATCAACAGAGTGAAGGGAATAGCCCTCCCTGGCTGCCAGAGCAAGTATAAGTCTGAGGGAGGCAGGCCTGAAGGTAGGAGCAAAGACCTCAGTGTAGTCATAGCCAGGTCTCTGAGAGTAGCCCTTGGCCACTAGCCTAGCCTTGTACCTCTCAATGGTGTTGAAAGAACTAAGCCAAAGGAGGAAGAACTCAGACACAGACACAAGAGATACAGACACTGATGGGGGGAAAGAATGATTATTGGGGGAGTTGGTGTTAGAGTTGCTCCTCCCAGTCAGGTGATTCCAGTCAGGTGATAATACATGTGACATACATGTGATGGTGGGATGGGAATAGCTTAGATAATTTCCTGTCCTGTATATAAACCTTGCTTCTCTCTTTTGTACTTCTTATCCTCTTACAGTGTTCACCACTGTTAATCTACTTCTTTCTGGTGACTGTTAGGACTCCTCTGGAGTTCCCCTGCTTCCAATTTCAACAGTTGGGTCACTCCTTATATACCAAAAGTACATGGTCTGTGCGCCAAGGTAACTGTGACTACAGGGATAGTGTGACTACCTCTATATAGGCAATGTACCAGTCACAAAAGTTAACAAATGGAGCTATCAGGATGCCTCTTGACTTTGAATACCCAGCCAGAATCAATGAGCTTCTTGCCAGGGGGCAGCTCAACAATCTCCCAAGTGCCATTGTCTTCCAAAGAGAAGACCTCAGTGCCACAAGCATCATCCCAGAACTTGGCATCAGGAGCTGCCATAGCCATCCTGTATGTCCTGGGATCTCCACCAGAAACACTGCCAGCAAATTCAACCTCAGAATAGCCCATGTCTGACATAAAGAGTGCCAGATCCTCTTCATCATCATCTCCAAGCTGGGGCATGCCCTTGACCTTCCACCACTCTCCTGGGGCCTTTCTGGTGCGATTTGAGCGTCTAGGCACTCTGGGGGGAGCAGGAGGAGGCTGGGCAGAAGGTGGAGTAACAGGAGGAGGAATTGGGCCAATGACAGGAGGAGGAGTTCTAGGAAGAGGTGGAGGACTAGATGGAGGCTGTGGAGGTGACAAGGGAGCAGGGGCAGGTGTATGGAATGGTGTACCATAGTGTGAGGCAGAGGGAGATCCAGGGGGAGTGACAGTGGAGGTAGAGGAGGAAGAAGGACTGGAGGGAGTGGACACATCTCTAGGAGGACTAGACTTGACCTCAGATGATTTGATCACTGCAGGTGTAGGAGGCGCAGGAGGGCGCTGTAACCGTGCAGGAGGCAAGTCCACATCAACCCCCTCATCCTGGAGAGGTGGTGGACCGAAGGAAGACGATTTGGAGGTACCAGAGGGCAGAGAAGTAGGAGTAGTGGTGGGAAGTGAGTTGGAGTTGGGGAGATCAGAAAATGATGGAATAGCCCCCAGTTTAGCTCTAGATAGCCCAGGATAGTACCTCTCATCAAAGTCAGCTCTCTCTGAGATCAGAGTCTGCTTGGTAGTAGGATTGTAAAACTTCCACCCCTTGTAGCCAGTAGGATAGCCAATGAACAGACACTTCTGGAAGTGGGGCTGAAGGGAGTTCCTCTTGTCCCTCTGAACATGCACATAGGCAGTGCAACCCCAGACTCTGAGATGGGAGACATCAGGCTTCTTGCCATAGAAAGCCTCATAGGGAGTGGTGTGAGGGAGTGGGGAAGTAGGGAGCCTGTTCCAGACATGGACCATAGATGACAGGCATTCACCCCAGAAGACAGGAGGGAGGGAGGATTCAGTGAGCATAGCTGTGACCCTCTCACCCATAGTCCTGTTAGCCCTCTCAGCAAGACCATTCTGCTGGGGCCTGTTCCTGGTAGAGTGCCTCCTCTCAATCCCAGCTGCAGCAGTAAACTCCAGGAAATCCTTAGACATGTACTCTCTGTTAGGATTGCTCCTGACAGTCCTGGAGATCACTAGATGAGTTGGTGATTTAGATATGGACTTGGTGATGTCTTATCAGTTGTCACATGTCCTGCTTACCTCAGCTAGTGTAGAACTTGCCTGTGGACGCTTCTGAAGCCTTTAGCTTCTTATAGTTGTCTGCAGGTGAGTAGTTATTATTAGAATATATAATGTAGCTTCTTATAGTTGTCTGCAGAATACTGCAGTTAATACTCAATAGATCATTGTCCCCTCTATGCGCTAGCTTCAACAAGAATGTGATGCGATGGGATGGGAAGAGGGAGAGCCAGTGGGCGACGGGTTCAGCGACGGCAATGGAATCAGGATGTGCACTGTGGGTGCTATAATCAAATAGACGTTTAGCGCACGAAAGGGAATCAGTAAAGAAGAGGAGGTCAGTAATGCTACATGGGTCCGGAGACAAGTGCACAGAGTTAAAGGAAAAGGAAATAGCAGACAGGAGACCAAGACGGAAGGCGTACAATTCTGAGTCAGAAGAGAGTACATTACCCACAGGGACAACATGAGATTTAAGAGGAGAAGAAATTGAATCATCGAATAAAATGAAAGAAGAAGTGGAAGAAAGGGCTTTTGCCTTTAAAGGGTAGGTGGAATTTGGGCAAGAACCGTCTGTAGCAACTAAGAGAGAAGAAGAAGAAAGTGCAAGATCCTGAGCCTTACTAGCCTCAATGAGGTGTCGGCAGACAGCATTGGTATCATTGTCTGTGTTGCGCAGGCAAGAGTGAAAAGAGATTTGAGGACTATACCTATCTAGTATGCATGTACCAGGTTGGGCACATGGGTGGAGTTGGTGAAAGGTGTTGGTGACTAGGATGGATTCTTGGAGGAAGTCAACGGCTGGGGATTTGATGCCGATGGTGTCGGGGTCGTCGTCTCTTGTTAAGAGTTTGAGAGGGTGATTGGGGGGGAGGGTCCGAAAGCGGATAGCACATCTTTTAGCGAGTTTGTGAATGTGGTATTGAAAAGGGATGAGGCCCACGATTGACTCAGTGCCACCTCGGGGGGTTGTGCAGAAAGCGCCTGTTATCCATATTGACGCTGACCGTTGAGTTTTGTTAAGGGTTTGAATGAGCGCCTTGTTACGGGCGCCAGTGAAGTACCAAAGCTTGAGGCCATATGTAGCCACGGGGACCACACATGACCTGTATAAAATGCATTTTTGTATAGGGTTAAGGCCTCGTACCGAGTTGCCAAGCAGGCGTAAACACTTGAAGGTAGAAAGTGATTTGGTTGTGTAATAACGTACGTGCTCTTTGAATGTCAGTCCTTGATCAAAGTAGAAGCCGAGGTACCAGATATAGCACTTGGGTGTGAGCGTTAAAGAAGAGCTGTCTGCGTGTCTAAGCATTACGTCTGGGTTTGGTTCGGCCCAAGGGCAGTTGGAAAAATGAAAGACCTTGCTTTTGTCGTGTTCAAGTGCAAGGCCCATGGAGGTAATGAAGGCAGAGCAGGAGGAGTAGACCTGTGAAATGAGAGCTGTGTTAGTGTAGAAGCTTTCGGATTGTACAATGATGAGTCTGCTGTCAACAAAGGAGAGAATTTTACATTGAGGGTTGGAGGCAAAACGGTACATAAATGGAGAGAGGAAAAGGGAAGTAAAAATAGGGGAGAGAGCCAATCCTTGTCCTACGCCTACCAAAGCTGGGAATTTAGGAGAGGAAAACTGGTTCCAGGAATAAGAAGTGAAACGATTAGAGAGATAGTTTGTGAAAAAGGAAACTAAACAAGAGGGGAAGCCGTGTCTGTTCAGAATGTGAGTGAGAAGAGAGTGGTTGATAGATGGGAAGAATTGAGCAACGTCAAATGCGAGGATGCTTGTTTTAAGTTTTTGTTTCCAGCCTTTGCAAACTGTATGTGTTAGGTATACGCTGGCGTCTTCTGTCGAGCATTGGATAATGCTGCCAAATTGTTGTTGAAAGAACTAAGCCAAAAGAGGAAGAATTCAGACACAGACACAAGAGACACAGACACTGATGGGGGGAAAGAATGATTATTGGGGGAGTTGGGTCACTCCTTATATACCAAAACTACTGTCAAAGTCTGACCAGCCTCAGTAGTCACATGATCTATAGTCACATGCTCAGTAGTGCACAGACCATGTGGATTAGGTATATAAGGAGTGCCTCAGCTCCCATCAATTCCATCTTTCTTCCTCCCATCTGTGTCTGTGTCTGTGTCTGTGTCTGTGTCTGAGCTTTCTCTCTAGTCATCCTCTCTTCTTTCAACAACTACATGGTCTGTGCGCCAGGGTGACTGTGACTACAGGGATAGTGTGACTACCTCTATATAGGCAATATACCAGTCACAAAAGTTAACAATTGTAAAGAGTGGACCAGGTTGAGTTGGGCTGATTCGAACTGCATGCGAGTGGAAATGACTTTTTCAATGAGTTTCCCAAGTGTGTTAAGTAGTACAATGGGGCAGAACATTTTTGGCGTTGTGTAGTGTGGTTTGCCGGGTTTTGGGATTATGACCAAGGTTGAATCTTTGAAGTATGTCGGCCATGTGGATGTTGTGACGCAGGCGTCTGCGAATGTGCACATATGGTTGAGCGCTAAGGGTGAAGTAAAAATGTCCTTGAGGTGGTGCCACGATAGATGGTCTGGGCCCAGCGATGACATATTGGAACAGGGTTGCAGAGCATCTTCAAGTTCCTTGACTGAAATAGGTTCCCACAAGTGGGTGGGTTGGGGGGGGAGATGAAGCGCTGTGTCTAAGTTCACAGGGCGGTTAGCAGCAAAGTTGTATGTGCCGTCAAGGCCAGACCATAGCTGGTCCAGGTCGTCACATGGTTTATTCTGATACAGGATGGACTGTACTGGTGGAAGGTTGTGATCCTTGGCCCATCCCATCAGGTCCCAAGGTTGCGCTTTGTCAACAGAGATCTCCTGGATCTTGTCATCAAAAAACTTCCTCTTTGCACTCCTACATGCTCTTCTGAACCCCATCCACCTCGCCTTACACCTTCTCTCCTTGTACAACTCCAGCACTGTCTTGCAGTCTTCATTCCACCATGGTTTTGATCACAAGGTGATTCTAATGTCCTTCGTGTATTTGTTCCACTGTTCTTCCACATGGGACTTGAGTGATGACACGTACTTGTCAACTGATTCTCTGGTGTCGAGGTCAAGGATTGGGTGCTCGAGGAATTCCCAAACTGCAGCTAGGAATTTACCTTCTTCCTTTGAATACTTAGTGATGCCTCTATGTTTGATGATTGGCATGACCGGTTTGATTTTGACCTTGATCCACAGCGGTGCATGGTCGGAGAATATCCAGAAGTCGTTGGCAATCTGGTGAAGTGCCACAGTGTCGTGGTGGAATTGGGTGAAGATTAAGTCAATGACCATGGAGCGTTTGGTGCGGTCAAAGTGTTGAAAGAACTAAGCCAAAAGAGGAAGAACTCAGACACAGACACAAGAGACACAGACACTGATGGGGGGGGAAAGAATGATTATTGGGGGAGTTAGGCCACTCCTTATATACCAAAACTACATGGTCTGTGCGCCAGGGTGACTGTGACTACAGGGATAGTGTGACTACCTCTATATAGGCAATATACCAGTCACAAAAGTTAACACAAAGGGGAAGTGGGTTGGCCCAGGGTTTGTAGGGGGGGATCTGTTGAAGCTAGCGCATAGAGGGGACGATGACGGTCCTAATGGTGGTCAAAACAAGTCGATCTATTGAGTATTAACTGCAGTATTCTGCAGACAACTATAAGAAGCTGAACTTAACAATCTAATAATAACTACTCACCTGCAGACAACTATAAGAAGCTAAAGGCTTCAGAAGCGTCCACAGGCAAGTTCTACACTAGCTGAGGTAAGCAGGACATGTGACAACTGATAAGACATCACCAAGTCCATATCTAAATCACCAACTCATCTAGTGATCTCCAGGACTGTCAGGAGCAATCCTAACATACCCCCCTGATCCAATCAGTCCCCAAGTCCAAGCATAGGCACTGCAAAGTCCACTGTCTTCTTGGATACAGCCTTGGTCATGATGTCTGCAAGCTGTCTATCAGTAGGCACATAGATAGGATCAAGGATATCTTCCTCCACAGCATCTCTGAGCCAATAAAACCGAAGATCCAGGTGTTTCATGCGTCCATGGTGCTCTGGGTTCTTGGCCACACTGATTCCTGACTTGTTATCCACTAAAAGCGTCGAGGGAGCGTCCAGGGAGTAGCCAAACTCGCTCAGAATGTTCCTCATCCACATAGCTTCCTTCCCAGCCTCTACAGCAGCCACATACTCCGCTTCTGTGCTCGAGAGAGTGACAAAGGCCTGGCGCTTCAAAGACCATCCTACAGCTGCCCCACAAGCCACAGTAACATATCCACCCATAGCGCGTCCTGTAGCCTTGCAGGAGCCATGGGAGGCATCAGAATAGGTCACAAACAGCTCCAGATCGTTTGTAGCGCAATAGGTGAGCTTGTAGTGCTTGGTTCCCTTGAGATATTGCAATAAATGCTTCACTGCTGTCCAATGGCAAGGGGCTGGGTTATGATTGAAGCGTCCGAGGTAGCTGACAGCGTAGGCAATGTCTGGACGCGTCATGGTGGCCAGATACTGCAGGGCTCCCACTGCAGAGAGGTAGGGAACTGCCTTCATCTCTTCTTGCTCTTCGAGAGTGGGGACAATATTTGAGAGCTCACTCCCAGGTGCTAGAGGCGTCGAGAGCGCGTTGGAATCGTCCATATGGAAGCGTTCAAGGAGCTCTTGTATGTAGTGCTCTTGAGACAGCGAAATTTTGCGATTTGAGAGGTCCTGCTTCACTTGAATCCCCAAGAGGAGTTTTGTGGCTCCTAGGTCGTGTAATTTGAAGTGTTGAGCTAGCTGAGCAACCGCTTCATCCATAGCTGCCTGATTCTTCGAAACGAGGGTGATATCATCGATAAAAATGGGCACAATGATCTTCAAGTCTCCCTTGCAGTAAATGTAGATTGAGTTGTCGGAATGCAGTCACTTGAAGCCCATACTCTCTAGGACGCTGCGGAGCTTTTTACTCCACTGTCTGGCGGCTTGTTTGAGGCCGTAGAGCGATTTCCTGAGCCTACAGACCATATTTGGTCCTCCCACATGATAACCCTCTGGCTGCTTCATATAAATCTCCTCTTCAAGCTCTCCATAGGTAAAGGCTGAGGAAATATCAACAGAACGGAGTGAGTAGCCTTCCTGAGCTGCCAGAGCCATGATAAGTCTCAGAGATGCAGGGCAAAATGTGGGGGCAAAAACTTCGGTGTAGTCATAGCCATGTTAACTTTTGTGACTGGTATATTGCCTATATAGAGGTAGTCACACTATCCCTGTAGTCACAGTCACCCCTGCGCACAGACCATGTACTTTTGGTATATAAGGAGTTGCCCAACTCCCCCAATAATCATTCTTTCCCCCCATCAGTGTCTGTGTCTCTTGTGTCTGTGTCTGAGTTCTTCCTCTTTTGGCTTAGTTCTTTCAACAGGTTATGGGCCCCGCTTTTTGACCCTGATTACATCATACTACCCTGCCCCTCACCCTTGCTGTTGTCCCTGAATTACTCCATCTTTGTCTCTACCTCTATCTTGCCTCCTTTAACTTGTTTTCTTCATATCTCCTTCAAATCTCCACCTATCCACTCCATTTTTCTTGCTGCCTACCATGTCTATTCCCACCATTGCTATCTCCATCCATGCCATTGTCCCTGTCCTCACAGACAACAACTGGGCTCAGTTTTCCCAGTCTCTCAAGGCCTTCTTCCAATCTGCTGGTGCTCTCACTCTCATTGATGGCACCTCCACCACTCCTAATGACACTCTGGACTATGCCCTATACCCCTTTATCTTTGCCAAGGTCCACCCTGATCTGTGGCACATCATCCAGGGCATTACTTCTGGGAAGAAAGCTTGGGAGAAGCTTAAGGGCCATTTTGAGAAGTCCACCATTGGTCATAGGATGCTGGCTAGGCAACACCTCTACTATGGGATTACCCATGACACCTCCAAGCCTGTTGATGTCTTCATCCAGGATGTGGTTTCTGCTGCTGCCAAGCTCAAAGCTTTAGGCTGTACTGTGGAGGACACTGAAGTGACTGATGTCATTCTCATGAGGCTGGATCCCTCCTGCCACCACATCAGGGCTACTATTCTCAGCCAGGAGTCCTCACCCTCTATTGACAAGATCAAGACCATGCTCCTGTCAGCTACTTCTGCAGACACCCTTTCCTACAACCTCTCTCCTCACTCCCAGGCCTATGCTGCTGCACCCTTCCTTCCTCACTCTCCCAGGCCTGCCTCTTCATCTACTAGGGCTTATTCTTCCAGGTCCCATGGTCATGGTCACACCTCCTCCCCTTCATCACATCCACTTCACCACCACCCCACATCTCACTCTCCTACTCCTGTGGATTCCAAGGGCTTCAGGTGGTGCAATCCTACCAATGAAGGTCACTGTCATAGGTGTGGGAGGTCTGGTCATATTGCAGCCAGGTGCATGTACAACATGCCTCAGGAGGTCAAAGATTGGATACTTGTCAACTCTCATCAGAACAGACATCCTGACATGCAGGCTGCTCAACATGCTCATCATTTCCTGTCATCTCCTCCTGGTTCACCTGCCAACTCTCCTCCACCATCTCCCAGACTCTCTCACTCTTACTCTGCCCACTACTCCTCTGTTCCCATGTTAATCTGATTGGACTTGTGTTCTCTGGCTTGCTTTTGGTCTGGGTATTGTATGGACATGCTTTAGTTTTCTTCTTTTCACTGGACACTGTTTAGATTAGGTGGGAGTACTTACTTGTCTTTTTTCTTCTTTGGGTTTCTCTTTGTGTCCTTCACCAGGACAGGTGGGAGTGTTAACTTTTGTGACTGGTATATTGCTTATATAGAGGTAGTCACACTATCCCTGTAGTCACAGTCACCCCTGCGCACAGACCATGTACTTTTGGTATATAAGGAGTTGCCCAACTCCCCCAATAATCATTCTTTCCCCCCATCAGTGTCTGTGTCTCTTGTGTCTGTGTCTGAGTTCTTCCTCTTTTGGCTTAGTTCTTTCAACAAGCCAGGACGTTGGGAGTAGCCCTTTGCGACTACTCTAGCCTTGTAGCGCTCCACAGAGCCGTCGGGGTAGCGCTTGACCTTGAAAACCCATCCGGAGTCAATCAGCTTCTGTCCTGGGGGTAATTCAACGATTTCCCAGGTCCCATTGGCCTCTAGAACAAAAACTTCGGTGTCACAGGCTTTATCCCACTCTGGAGCGTCCGGTGAGCGCATAGCGAGCTTGTAGGTGCGTGGATCAGCCCCAGAAACGCTCCCAGCAAATTCTACCTCAGCAAAGTCCTCATCTGTGCCGAAAACTGCAAAAGCTTCGTCCTCTTCAGACTCTGGATGCTGGGGAAGGCCCTTGACCTTCCACCACTCACCTGGGGCCTTTCTAACTCGCCCAGAACATCTGGGAACGCGAGGAGGCTCACTGGGAGGTCTAGCAGATGGTGGAGTGACTGGTGGACGAGGTTGAGCCAGGATTGGTGGAGGAGTGGCTGGAGGAAGAGGAGGAGGTGATTGAGGCGGTTCTGGAGGTGATAATGGCGCTTTGGATGGTGTCAGAAAGACTGTAGTTGATCCAGAGGGTGTTGGCTCGTCTTCAGGAGGATTTGGAGCTCTTGGTGTTGCTTTGGGCGTAGAGGGCTCAGATTGAGCGCGATCGGGCTGCAAACGCGTACACGGGTAGTCAACATCACCTCCCTCATCCTGGAGAGGCGGCACACCCAGATTTAAAGGCTGCAACGAGCTATGAGGCGACGGAGATGGTGTTGTGCTTGGGGAGCTCATATTTTCGGCTTGAGATTCTGGGCTGCCAAATGATGGTACAGCATTCATTCTTGCTCGAGATAGGCCCGGATAGTAGCGTTCATCGAAATTTGCTCGTTCCAAGATGATAGTCTTCTTGGTTGTGGGGTTATAGAACTTCCAGCCCTTGTATCCAGTAGGGTATCCAATAAATACGCATTTTTCGAAGTGTGGCTGCAGAGAAGTCCGCTTATCTCTCTGTATATGCACATAGGCAGTGCAGCCCCATACCCGGAGGTGTGATACATCGGGCTTTCGCTTGTAGAACGCTTCGAAGGGTGTAGTGTCAGGTAGGGAGGCTGTAGGGAGTCTATTCCAGACATGTACCATTGCTGAGAGGCATTCTCCCCAGAAAACCGGTGGAAGCAACGCTTCTGTGAGCATAGCAGTGATCCTTTCACCCATAGTTCAATTTGCACGCTCTGCTACACCGTTCTGTTGCGGCCTGTTGCGAGTAGAGTGTCTCCTTTCGATCCCACAGCCCTCAGTAAACTTGAGGAACGCTTTGGACATGTATTCTGTTGAAAGAACTAAGAGAATAGAGCAAGAGATGACTCAGAAACAAGACACTGACACAGACACTGATGGGGGAAAGAATAATTATTGGGGGAGTTGGGCCACTCCTTATATACCAAAAGTACATGGTCTGTGCGCAGAGGTGACTGTGACTACAGGGATAGTGTGACTACCTCTATATAGGCAATATACCAGTCACAAAAGTTAACACTCCCACCTGTCCTGGTGAAGGACACAAAGAGAAACCCAAAGAAGAAGAAAGAACAAGTAAGTACTCCCACCTAATCTAAACAGTGTCCAGTGAAGAGAAGAAGACTAAAACATGTCCATACAATACCCAGACCAAGAACAAGCCAGAATCCAAGACAACAAACAAACCCATCAAATCAGAATAGGTTCAACAGAGTAGTAGGCAGAGTGAGAGAATCTGGGAGAGGGAGGTGGAGAGTTGGCAGGAGAGCCAGGGGGAGATGACAAGAAGTGATAGGCATGGTGAGCTGCCTGAACATCAGGGTGCCTGTTCTGCTGGGAGTTGGAGAGGATCCAATCCTTGACCTCTGGTGGCATGTTGAACATGCATCTGGCTGCAATGTGCCCAGGTCTTCCACACCTATGACAGTGGCCTTCATTGGTAGGGTTACACCACCTGAAGCCCTTGGAATCCACAGGAGAAGGAGGAGGGTGAGAAGTGGACTGCTGATGATGTGGGTGTGAGGAAGGTGTAGGAGTGTAGCCATGACCATGAGACCTAGAGGGTTGAGGCCTAGCAGAGGAATGGGAAGGCCTGGAGGAGTGGGGGAGGAAAGGTGATGCAGCAAATGCCTGAGCAGGTGAGGAAGAGGAATGGGAGAAAGTGTCTGCTGATGTAGCTGAGGAGAGCATCATCTTGATCTTGTCAATGGAAGGAGAGGACTCCTGAGTGAGGATGGTGGATCTGATGTGATGGAAAGAGGAGTCCAGCCTCATGAGGATAATATCTGTGACCTCAGTGTCCTCCACAGTACAGCCCAAAGACTTGAGCTTGCCAGCAGCAGACACAACATCCTGGATGAATACATCAACAGGCCTAGAAGTGTCATGTGTAACCCCATAGTACAGATGCTGTCTAGCCAACATCCTGTGCCCAATAGTGGACTTCTCAAAGTGCCCCTGAAGCTTCTTCCAAGCTTTGCTGCCAGATGTGATGCCCTGGATAAGATACCAGAGCTCATGAGAGATCTTGGCAAAGAGGAAGGGATAGATGGCATAGTCCAGAGTGTTCCAGGTTGCCAGCTCAGAGGGATCAGTGGGAGGAGTGGAGCCATCAATGAGGGAGAGAGCTCCAGCTGATTGGAAGAAGGCCTGCATAGACTGAGAGAAGAGGGGCCAGTTGTTGTCAGATAGGGTAGGAACAATGCCATGGATGGATAGGGCAATAGTGGGGATAGACATGGTAGGTAGCAGAAAAAATGGTGGCAATATGTGGGGTTTTGGTAGAGATATGGGGAAAACAAGTGAAATGAGGCAAAGTAAGAGTAGAGGCAAAGATGTGATAATTCAGGGACAATGGCAAGGGTGAGGGGCAGGGTAGTATGATGTAATCAGGGTCAAAAAGCGGGGCCCATAACCTGTTGAAAGAACTAAGAGAATAGAGCAAGAGATGACTCAGAAACAAGACACTGACACAGACACTGATGGGGGAAAGAATAATTATTGGGGGAGTTGGGCCACTCCTTATATACCAAAAGTACATGGTCTGTGCGCAGAGGTGACTGTGACTACAGGGATAGTGTGACTACCTCTATATAGGCAATATACCAGTCACAAAAGTTAACATATTCACCCCCTTTATCATCCTGTAGAGCTTGAATTTTCGCTCCCAGCTGGTTCTCTGCCCAGGATTTGTAGGATTTGAACGCTTCGAAGGCTTCTGACTTGGCTTTGAGTAGGTAGACTGCTCGGAAACGTGTAGAATCGTCAATAAATGTGATCCAGTACTTGTATCCTGAGTGGGTAGAGGTTGGGAGAGGTCCATGCAGGTCTGAGTGCACCAGATCGAGTGGGGAGCGATTGTGGCTCGTAGATGGAGGGAATGGGTTCGCATGCATCTTCCCAGCGAGGCAGGGCTCACAGATTGGGTCTGGGGACGCTTTGGAGTCAATTTTGAGGCCAGAGACAAGTTTTTGAGCGATTATCTTCTTAACATCAGTGTAATTATGGTGAATAAAGCGTCGGTGCCATAGGGAGAGGTCTGCTGGCAGTGTAGAGATCGAAAAAGCGTTCTCAGAGGCCACTGTGAAGCCATCAAGGATTGCTGAGTTGTTGGAGTGGATTGTGGCCGTAAAAAGCGTCTTATTGTCGTGTTTGAAGGTCATAGCATGCTTGCTGATTGAGATATTGAAGGACTTATGACGAGTGAGGTATAGGCAAGCCAGTAGATTGGTTTTCAAATCAGGAACATGTAAAACTCGCGAAAACTCAACATCCCTCACTTCAATTCCCTTCAAATTTGGCCTGAATACCACTGAACCCATCCCGCACGTGTATACAATTGAATTATCTGCCAAACAAATCAGAATCTTGCAGGAGGTATAATTCTTGAACCAGTGCTTGTGGGGAGTCATATGAGATGTGGCCCCTGTATCTGCCAGCCAATGGAAGTCAGCATCAAGCTGAAGCGGTGGGGAGAGAGAGGAAGGGGTAGAAGATGATCTGGCACTTGCATTGCCTGCAAACTCGCTTGTTTGGTGGGCTGAATCGCTCTCTGCAGCGCTTGAGGCATCCCTGGATGAGTCCTGGGCCTTGTTGGCGCGATTTCGGCGATATTTGGGCTTCTTAGCGTCCTCCTGGGCCTGTTTCTTTGCCTTGGCATATCCCCAGCAGTGTAGGATCTCGTGGCCGTTCCTGCCGCAAAATTCGCAGGTTTTCGGCGCTGTAGGAGGCGTAGAATGTGAAGGGGAAGGTGTGTAGCGTGTTGCGAACGCCTGGGACGTGCTGGGAAGCTCAGAGGCTCGTTTTCGACGTTGTATGTCTTCAGTAACAAAGGCCTGGTGGATGGTGGCCTTGTCGAGCTTGTCTAGCAGTAGGAGTGATGAGGAAAAAGAGGAAAAGTCGTCAGGGAGGGCTCTGATGAGAGCCATAGATGCTAGCTCATCATCTAAGTCCTCCAGAGTGAATTTTGTGGGCCGAAGATCATTGATTTTGCGAATACAACCCTCTACTCTATTGATAAGAGACTGCAGGGACTCATCTTCGAGTTTTCGAGTGGAGAATAGGTCCTCATATGCATTAAATCGCATTCCGGGACGCTTTTGGAGGTGTACATCCTGCAGGGAGCTCCACATCTTCACAGGATTGTCCTGGATGTTGTTGAAGTGCACCCTCTGACTGGATTCCACCATCAAGTACAGCCAGCCTGCTGCCTTGTCTGCCTTCGCTTCCCAGGCCTCCTTAGCGACGATTTCAGCATTGGTGGGAGTGGTGGATGTGGTGGGACAAGGTGTGGCTCCCGAAACAATTTTCCAGAGGCCAGAGGCTCGTAACCATGCCTCCATTTCGCCGGACCAGGTAGTGTAGTTGGTAGCGTTCAATTTCTCGAAGTTAGGCGAGCCTGACGCCATTATTGAGAGTGGGAGAGTGAAAACAAAATCGGAGAGGAGAGGGGAGAGATTAATAGAGGAGATAGTGTGGAAATGAAGTGGATAAATTAAATGTGCGTTTTGACGTCGTTAAAGCGCGGGGCCCATAACCTGTTGAAGCTAGCGCATAGAGGGGACGATGACGGTCCTAATGGTGGTCAAAACTGTTAAGAGGTAATCCGTTCGGTTTCGGGCATCTCGGGCATCTCGGCAGCCTCGGCGTTATATTCGATTTACATTTTATTTTGGATTTATTTTGTGTTTTCTTATCGCGGGAACTTCCGATCATTAACTGTATAGTTGGCCTGTGCGCCTGTAGTTTTCTTATATAGTCTTAACTCGACAAGGTTGATTCCCTTGTCGAGTTACACCTTATACACTGCCGTTATCCCTGGACCATTCTAGATCCTACAGATAAGCCGTCGTACTTCAACATAACTCGACACTGCTACACAACTGCTATGTCTTCTACATCCTCTTTCGCCGACAACGCAGGACGTGCCATCGACGAGGTACGAATGGCAGTCGCCGCCCAACCAGAGCTTCCCGCGCCCGTCATGCCGGTGCTAGCCTGGGTAGCGTACTTGCTTACCATCCTCCTCCGAGCCCTGGAAAGTATCTTTCAGGACTTAGGGAACCGCCTCGACCAGTTGACTCCGCCACCTCCCACGCACGGACCACCTCCATCGACGCCAGCTCCCCACGCTCAGCCAGCTGCCACTGCCGCAGCCGCTTCTGCCTCCCAGGCTCGCACTTCAGCCGCACACAATCGACGATGCGCCCAGTGCCACGCCCGCGGTCACGACGCCGCCCAGTGCCGTACCGCCAACCCATCCGCTATGAGGAAACGGGTAGCCAAGAACAATCGGACCGCCAAGGAAGCCCGCCGCGAACGTGCCGCTTCAGCACGTGTCGTCCCGGCCGCGCCCGCTTTGCCACCGCCCCCTTTCTATCTCCCTGGATACCCACCATCCGTTCCGCCGCCGCCTCCTATCGAGTACGCTGCCCTTGTGGCCGACTCGACTGAGCTCCGCCGGCGAGCAGCTCAATCCGCTCGTGACAAGCGACGTCACCCTGGTCCACAGGCCGCTGGGCCGCCCCTTCATCAGCATGGGGTGGCTCGTACGACCATCGCCCCCTACCCTCCTCTCAGTCCTCGTACGCGAGCTGAGATGCTAGCGGAGATAGGGACGGGTCCACCCTCTCCTTAGTGACGCCCGACATCGCCCTCCACTCTCACGGGATTAGGGGGTTGTGTTAAGAGGTAATCCGTTCGGTTTCGGGCATCTCGGGCATCTCGGCAGCCTCGGCGTTATATTCGATTTACATTTTATTTTGGATTTATTTTGTGTTTTCTTATCGCGGGAACTTCCGATCATTAACTGTATAGTTGGCCTGTGCGCCTGTAGTTTTCTTATATAGTCTTAACTCGACAAGGTTGATTCCCTTGTCGAGTTACACCTTATACACTGCCGTTATCCCTGGACCATTCTAGATCCTACAGATAAGCCGTCGTACTTCAACAAAAACAAGTCGATCTATTGAGTATTAACTGCGGTATTCTGCAGACAACTATAAGAAGCTGAACTTAACAATCTAATAATAACTACTCACCTGCAGACAACTATAAGAAGCTAAAGGCTTCAGAAGCGTCCACAGGCAAGTTCTACACTAGCTGAGGTAAGCAGGACATGTGACAACTGATAAGACATCACCAAGTCCATATCTAAATCACTAACTCATCTAGTGATCTCCAGGACTGTCAGGAGCAATCCTAACAGGATCTGTGTAGTGCCAAGGAGGCCATATTGTCTATGAGATTGTCAGCTCTGGAAACATTGTGGTACTGCTCTGGATCCCATGTAGGGGACCTATGTTAGAGTTGCTCCTCCCAGTCAGGTGACTCCAGTCAGGTGATGTCTCAGGTGACATACATGTGATGGTGGGATGGGAATAGCTTAGATAATTTCCTGTCCTGTATATAAACCTTAGTTCTCTCTCTTGTACTTCTTATCCTCTTACAGTGTCTTCCACACTGTTAATCTACTTTCTTCTGGTGACTGTTAGGACTCCTCTGGAGTCTCCCTGCTTCTAATTTCATCAGGTTATGGGCCCCGAGCTATAGCAGCACCACCTACAACACTTTTCCTCTCTTATTTTCTCTCTTCTCTCTCTCTCTCTCTTCTCTCTCCACTTATTTTCGCTCTCCCGGACGCATTTCTGCTCCAATTTGCTTCATTCTAACGTCGCCACGTCACCCGCGCGCTACGCTTTCCGCCGATGCCCAACACGACCCGACACTGCGATTTTTGCGACCTCCACGGCCATTTTAGATCAGACTGTCCACTATTTGTTGAGGCAAGATCAAAGGCTCATAGGCGCACCATTTCGTGCGCTACCCGCACGCGACACGGCAGACGCGTTGCTCACATGGTGGGGCACCCCTCTGCTAAGTTTCAATCCAATCCATCCACTTTTGAGCCCTCCACAACTGAATTTGCTGGACATAGTGCTGTGGCTACTATATCATCCTCTTCCTCACCACCTCTGCAGCTAGATGCTGACTTCCACTGGATTGCTGACACTGGTGCCACCTCCCACATGACTCCTCACAGGCACTGGTTCAAGTCCTATTCCCTGTTGAAAGAACTAAGAGAATAGAGCAAGAGATGACTCAGAAACAAGACACTGACACAGACACTGATGGGGGGAAAGAATGATTATTGGGGGAGTTGGGCCACTCCTTATATACCAAAACTACATGGTCTGTGTGCCAGGGTGACTGTGACTACAGGGATAGTGTGACTACCTCTATATAGGCAATATACCAGTCACAAAAGTTAACATTCCCCCTGTAACATTCCTATCAGGCTGGCTGATGACTCTACTGTCTATGCTATTGGTATGGGTTCTGTGGTCTTTCATCCTATTCTGGAGGGCAAGGCTGCACATCCACTGGAGTTTACCAGGGTTTTGCATGTCCCAGCTCTTAGAGCCAACCTCCTTTCCTGCCTCTACCTCACTAAACACAAGAACTTCACCATTCTTATCACTGCTGAGTCTATGGCTTTTGTTAACTTTTGTGACTGGTACATTGCCTATATAGAGGTAGTCACACTATCCCTGTAGTCACAGTCACCCTGGCACACAGACCATGTAGTTTTGGTATATAAGGAGTGGCCCAACTCCCCCAATAATCATTCTTCCCCCCCCCATCAGTGTCAGTGTTTTGTGTCTGTGTCTGAGTCTATTCTTCCTCTTTTGGTCTAGTTCTTTCAACAGCTTTCAGGAGGGGACAGGATCTCTTGTTCAGGGCTCACATCAGGTCCAACAACTCTGCTGTTCTCACTGGTTCTACTGTGGCTTCTGAGTCTGCCTACTCTATCTCCACCCTTCCTGCTGATCTCTCCCTCTGGCATAGGAGGTTTGCTCACCACAACTGTGCTGATGTGAAAAAGATGATCTCTCAGGAGCTGGTCACTGGTCTTAAGCTGGAATGGTCTGCCACCCCACCTGATCCCATCTGTGAACCTTGTCTAGCTGGCAAAATGCACTCCAATCCCTTTCCCTCTTCCTCCAACCACACTAGATCTCCCCTCCAACTTGTCCACTCTGATCTCCATGGCCCACTCCCCACCTCTACCCATGCTGGCTACAAATACTGGATCACATTCATTGATGATGCCACCAGGTTTAAATCTGTCTATTTGCTCAAGGCCAAGTCTGAGGCTTTTGATGCATTCAAGAGGTACAAGGCCTGGGCTGAGACTCAACTGGGGGCTAAGATCAAGGCTCTGCAGGATGACAAGGGTGGAGAGTATATGTCTAAGGAGTTCCTGGAGTTTACTGCTGCAGCTGGGATTGAGAGGAGACACTCTACTAGGAACAGGCCCCAGCAGAATGGTCTTGCTGAGAGGGCCAATAGGACTATGGGTGAGAGGGTCACTGCCATGCTCTCTGAGTCTTCCCTCCCTCCTGTCTTCTGGGGTGAATGCCTATCTGCCATGATCTGTTGAATTACGACCGCACATCTGTGAGTTCTAGATGACCAGGGACCAAAGCGATGTATAAGGTGCAACTTGACAAGGTGTTCAACCTTGTCGAGTCCAAACTATATAGTAAATACAATGGTGCACAGACCAATTATACAGTTCTGATAAAGTTCTTCTCACGATATAAAAACTAAGAGAAAAGCAAAATGAAAAGAATATTGAATATGACACCGAGATGGCCGAGATCCCCGATGTGCCCGAAACCGAATGGATTACCTCTTAACATGATCCATGTCTGGAACAGACTCCCCACATCTCCCCTTCCCAACACCACTCCCTATGAGGCTTTCTATGGTCAGAAGCCAGATGTGTCTCACCTCAGAGTCTGGGGCTGTACTGCCTATGTCCATGTGCAGAGAGATCAGAGAAACTCTCTCCAGCCCCATTTCCAGAAGTGTGTCTTTCTTGGTTATCCTACTGGCTACAAGGGATGGAAGTTCTACAACCCTACTACCAGGAAGACTCTAGTCTTAGAGAGGGCAGATTTTGATGAGAGGTATTACCCTGGACTGTCCAAGGCCAAGCTGGATGCTATTCCCTCATTTGCTGGCCCACCATCCACTCCTACTCCTATCTCACCTCCAGTGACATCCTCCACTTCTATGCCTTCTCACACCTCCAAATTGTCTTCTTTTGGTCCGCCACCTCTCCAGGATGAGGGGGTTGATGTGGACTTGCCTCCTGCACAGTTACAGCACCCTCCTGCACCTCCTACACCTGCAGTGATCAAATCATCTGAGGTCAAGTCTAGTCCTCCTAGAGATGTGTCCACTCCCTCCAGTCCTTCTTCTTCCTCTACCTCCACTGTCACTCCCCCTGGATCTCCCTCTGCCTCACACTATGGTACACCATTCCATACACCTGCCCCTGCTCTTCTATCACCTCCTGTTGAAAATAGAAGCAGGGAGACTCCAGAGGAGTCCTAACAGTCACCAGAAGAGAATAGATTAACAGTGAGTAAGACACTGTAAGAGGATAAGAAGTACAAGAGAGAGAAGTAAGGTTTATATACAGGACAGGAAATTATCTAAGCTATTCCCATCCCACTATCACATGTATGTCACCTGAGACATCACCTGACTGGAGTCACCTGACTGGGAGGAGCAACTCTAACACCTCCACAGCCTCCATCTAGTCCTCCACCTCTTCCTAGAACTCCTCCTCCTGGCATTGGCCCAATTCCTCCTCCTGTCACTCCACCTTCTGCCCAGCCTCCTCCTGCTCCCCCCAGAGTGCCTAGATGCTCAAATCGCACCAGGAAGGCCCCAGAAGAGTGGTGGAAGGTCAAGGGCATGCCCCAGCTTGGAGATGATGATGAGGAGGACCTGGCACTCTATATGTCAGACATGGGCTACTCTGAGGTTGAGTTTGCTGGCAGTGTCTCTGGTGCAGATCCCAGGACCTACAGGATGGCCATGGTGTTGAAATTAGAGAAGCAGGGGAACTCCAGAGGAGTCCTAACAGTCACCAGAGAAGAAAGTAGATTAACAGTGAGTGAGACACTGTAAGAGGATAAGAAGTACAAGAGAGAGAAGTAAGGTTTATATACAGGACAGGAAATTATCTAAGACTTTCCCATCCCACCATCACATGCATGTCACATGTATCATCACCTGACTGAAGTCACCTGACTGGGAGGAGCAACTCTAACACAACCCCCTGATCTGACCAGTCCAAAACCAAACACAGACCTCTATCTCCTGAGGCCCAACCTAGGAACTGTGTACATCACAGTCTTCTTGTTAAAGTCTGACCAGTCTCAGTAGTCACATGATCTGTAGTCACATGATTGGTAGTTACATGTTCAGTAGTGCACAGACCATGTAGATTAGGTATATAAGGAGTGCCTCAGCTCCCATCAATTCTATCTTTCTTCCTCCCATCTGTGTCTGTGTCTGTGTCTGTGTCTGAGCTTTCTCTCTAGTCATCCTCTCTTCTTTCAACACTTCTTGCTCACAGCCTTGGTGAACATGTCAGCCAGCTGCTCATCAGTCTTCACATACACAGGATCCACCAGACCTCCATCCACAGCATCCCTGAGCCAGAAAAAGCGCAGATCCATCTGCTTCATCCTGCCATGGTGTTCTGGGTTCTTGGCAACACTGATACCAGACCTGTTGTCAACAAAAAGAGTGGAAGGGGATGGGAGAGTGTAGCCAAACTCAGACAGGATGTTCCTCATCCACAGAATCTCCTTGCCTCCCTCAACAGCTGCCACATACTCAGCCTCAGTGCTGGAAAGAGTGACAAAGCTCTGTCTCTTGGAAGACCACCCAATAGCTCCACCACCAACCAAAGTCACATATCCACCAGTAGCTCTTCCTGTGGCCTTGCAGGAGCCATGAGAGGCATCAGAGTAGGTCAGGAAGATGTCTTCTTCATCTGTGCCCTTGTAGACAAGCTTGTAGTCCATGGTGCCCTTGAGATAGCGAAATAGATGCTTGACTGCAGCCCAGTGCTGAGGGGCAGGAGAGTGGTTGAACCTTCCAAGGTAGGAGACAGCATAGGCAATGTCAGGCCTGGTCATGGTGGCAAGGTACTGGAGTGCTCCAACTGCAGAGAGATAGGGAATAGACCTCATATATTCTTGCTCATCAGGAGTGGGGACAACAGTGGACAGCTCAGTGCCAGGAGCAAGGGGAGTGGATAGAGGGTTGGCATCAGACATGTTGAACCTCTCAAGCAGTTCCTGGATGTAGTGCTGCTGGGAAAGTGTAATGGTCCGCTTTTGGAGGTCCTGGGTGATCTGGATGGATAGGAGAACCTTGGTAGGTCCCAGATCCCTGAGCTTGAAGTGCTTGGACAACTCCTCAACAGCAGAGTCCATGGCTGCCTGGTCCTTGGAGACAAGAGCGATATCATCAATGAAAATGGGAACAATGACCTTGACTCCTCCTTTGCAGTACATGTAGATGGAGTTGTCTGACTGGAGTCTGATGTAGCCCAAAGCTTCTAGGACACCTCTGAGCTTCTTGTTCCACTGCCTGGCTGCCTGCTTGAGACCATAGAGGGACTTCCTGAGTCTGCACACCATGTTGGGTCCTCCAATGTGATATCCCTCAGGCTGCTTCATGTAGATCTCCTCCTCCAAGTCCCCATAGGTGAAGGCAGATGAGATATCCACAGAGCAAAGGGAATAGCCCTCCCTGGCTGCCAGAGCAAGTATGAGCCTCAGAGAGGCAGGCCTGAAGGTAGGAGCAAAGACCTCTGTGTATGTTGAAAGAACTAGACCAAAAGAGGAAGAATAGACTCAGACACAGACACAAGACACTGACACTGATGGGGGGAAAGAATGATTATTGGGGGAGTTGGGCCACTCCTTATATACCAAAAGTACATGGTCTGTGCGCAGGGGTGACTGTGACTACAGGGATAGTGTGACTACCTCTATATAGGCAATATACCAGTCACAAAAGTTAACAGTGTAGTCATAGCCAGGTCTCTGAGAGTAGCCCTTAGCCACTAGCCTAGCCTTGTACCTCTCAATG
>QFDT01001045.1:0-26476 GCA_003315915.1 Macrolepiota dolichaula
AGCCTTCAAGCTCCTCAAACACCAGTTCACTCTGTAAGTGCATGTGTTCTACCTCATAGTACACCGCTGTGCAATGTTCTGCTGTTAACAGGTTATGGGCCCCGGATAGTCTGTATGACGAGCGAACAGCTCTGTGCAATGGCGCTCTTCAGCACATCTGCACGAGCTAATCCGCTTGATGAGGGCAGTCTGTATGACCTTGTTAGGCAGAGTGAACCATGTTCCATGGCCAACTCCGTTATCCTGACATTGTGCAGCCCACGTACGACTCTATGGTGACCATAGCTCGTTGACGCATTCACTCGCTGTCTTCAGAAGCTTACGCGATCTCTTCCAGATATCTTTACAATGGCCTCAGCTCTTGTTGCAACTTTGCCCATTCTCCAAGGAGCCATCGACTACAACAAGTGGCAGTATGAGGTTGGAATGGTCATGGACCAATACACCATGCCGCTGCACAATGGGATGATGACCATGCTGGGCGCATGCATGAGGGGTATCTACACCCTTCCTGTGGCAACGGCGACTCTGCCGACAATGGAGGAAAATGCCGATATCAACAATTGGCATATGGTGAATCGCGCCGCACTCGCGATTCTTTCAAACAAGCTGTCCTGCAATCTCCACAGGCACAGCCATACCACTGCCCATGTGCTCTGGCAGGACCTTGCCACTCGGCTTGGAACTGCGGGCATTCCAGAGGTGATAGTCGCAGTTGACGCGATTCAAGGGTTCACCTTCTCAGGCGAGGTTGATCCCACTCAGGAGATCGCCGTGTGGAATAACCATATCCGTGCCCTTTGAGCTCAACAGCTCACCATCTCTGAGCCTCTTCAGGCCATAATGCTCATTCAGCGCATTCCCGACAAGTGGGAATACCATCGAACCTCCCTCCAGACACAGTACCAAAACACGTTCTCCGCCCTGACGATCAACATTGTCTCTGACACACTCCGTGCTGCCTACCACACCTCCTCGTCCTCCGCCTCCACCGCTCGCTTCTCTGGGGTCCACCCAGGTGGGAAGAATCCCAACTGGAAGAACCAAAAGGGGAAAGGTCCCCAGAACCAGAACCAGAATCAGAACCAGTCCCGGCCGCAAGGCCAGCGTAATCCGCAGGGACAGGGTCAGAATCAGGGTCAGAGTTCGGGACCTGGACCGAAGAACCCCCAGCCCAACCAGCCGTCCTCCAATCAGGAGGAAGAGAAGAAGAAGAAGTCTCGTCGTGGTGGAAAGAAGAAGAAGGCCGCGATTGCCGTGGCCCAGCAGGCATCCGCCTCCGGGTCATCTGACCCGTTCATCCAACCACCTGGCTCCGGCCTCGCAATCGCCAACCAGGCGACACACAACCCCCCGCCTGGTCCATCTACATACACATCTGGTTTCGCCCTCGCCTGCTCAGCCGAGCACTCCACTTCCCCCACTGCCCACATGCTGCTTGCTCGTATGAGCGAGACAGAATCTCTTTCGGTCCCTCAGGACCTTGCTATGACAGCAACTGACGTTGCGTGGGAAACCCCCGCACAATCTAAGAGATCTGCGACTGCTCTGCAGCGTGCGCAGCGTCATGCCCAAATTGGGTACAAGAAAAGGTTGTCAGAGAAGTTCCCCTGCGCTTCCTCCGCGGAGTGGGAACAGGATGGGTTCAAAGACCCCTTCTGGCAGAGGACCACCCTGTGTCCTCCCTCTCCCTTGATCTTCTCCTCCGTCAACAACATGGAGGTGGATGACGATGCCGTCTCTTTAGGGACGCCTTACGGAAGCGACTCATATTCGTACGTACCTTCCTTTTTGCATCGTTCCCTCACTCACAATTGTTCCCAGACTCCCCCCGTCCCCATGCGAACCCGCGAGGATGTGATGAGTGAGGTTGAGGGCTGGATATATACAATGAACAATTATGATACTTTTTTGTCTGCTATTGATCGTGCTGGGGCTAGCTCTCCATTAAATAAATTCTCTGCACTTGTATCGAGCGTGACTGAGGAGAACCCAAAACCATCTGCGAGATGCGAAGAGAGCGATTGCATAGACTGCAACGCTTTAATAACTTATGCACAGGGACCATCTGCTGTATGGACGCTGGACTCAGGTGCTTCAATGCACTTTACGCCCCACATGAGCGATTTCGTCCAGTTCGAAGAAGGGAACTTCAGAACAGTCGGCACCGCGGGAAATACCGCGCCTCTTCCTATTAAGGGTTGAGGGACTGTGATCATACAGCACCACTTGCACTTAAAACCAAAAATAACCCGCTTGTGACCCGTCTATTATGTACCAGGATTCCGGAATAGACTTCTTTCGATCGGCACCTTCCTTAAGGCAGGTCTTTGATCAGAAGCTAATTTAAATGGAACTAGACTCGTTACACCATGAGGCAATTCATGGATGTTCGCTAAACCGGCGAAACACGATGTATCCTTGCATCACGTCCACTCACACATTCTCTATAATCATGCGGTGGGCGAATCTGTGACATTAGAAGCCTCATCATTTGATCTATGGCATCGTCGCCTCAGGCATCCTTCCGATCAAGTCCTTCTGAAGGCCCGAGAGAATTTGTTTGGCATACCACCCATTGATACCATGATGAAAAATCTATGTGAAGGTTGTGCCCTTGGTAAAATGCACCAGAAGCGCTTTCCGCTTCAGGAGCCTAAGGCGCGCAAATACCTGGAGGTTGTACATACTGACCTCATGGAATTCCCAACAACTTCCTACCACAAATTTAAGTGGGTTGTCACGTTCCTCGACGAGTACTCTGCCCGTGCCGTCATTGTTCTATTACGCTCAAAAGCGGAAACGCTGACTGCTTTCAAGCAGTTCATGGAAATGATAAAAGCGGAACAAGCCGGGCATAGGATTCAACGTCTTCACTCTGATAATGGAGGGGAGTTCACGTTGAAGGCATTCGAGGAATTCCTATTGCTACATGGTATCAAACACACAACGTCTGCACCACACGTGCATCAACAGAACGGTTGAGCGGAGCGCTTCAATCAGACGCTCCGAGAAAAGGCCGAGGCCATGTGATTACACGCAAACCTCGCTCCATCATACTGGGAGTTTGCCGCCTTTTTGTACAACCGTACTCCCGTTCGACATCTCAAGTGGAAGACCCCATATGAAGTCTATACTGGCATAAAGCCAGATATGCAACGAACAAAAATATTTGGATGTGGAGCCTACGTATTTATTCCCCCCGAGATGCGCAAGGATAAACAAAGTCCGCACTCGGAGCCAATGATCTTTGTCGGATATGATGGTGATGGCGTCAATTATATCTTTATCCGCCTCCATCAAGGGAATGCGATCTTTAGATCGCCCACAGCCATTTTCGACGAGAGTTGGTATCCTTGTAAGCCAATAGATCCGACTAGACGTAACGAGGCAATAGAGAGAGGATCAATTCCTCCACCTGATCCCCCTGCCCCTGGCAGTGGCAATGCTCCGCCACCTCCTCCCTCAAACTTCGGTCCGGGAGCTCCACCAGCTCCACCTCCACCACCTTCGGGATCGAGTGCTCCACCTGCACCTTCCCAGGGTCAACCGCCACATGGCCACCGTGTCACAGTGCATACCCCTTCTACTTCTCGAAGTGCTTCTCCAGCACTGAAAGAAGAATCAAGAAGCCCAACACCGTTGGACTACGCCCCTGTTCCCGATTCGACCTCTCAGCCTGAGGTCAGGTCATCAAATCAGCCTGCTTCTCCAGCAATGCCGGAACAGGAACAACGACTGTTCACACAGGGGAGGACTCCTTCACCGGAGCCTGTGCGCCGATCCACACGCCCGAAGTGAGTACCGCTTCATCCCGATAACGTCTATGGTGATAGGGCCCACCCAGTCGAAACTCTACACGGATATGATTGCAGAGAGTGGGTTCCTCCGCAAGAAAGAGCTGTATGGTCACATGCTAACTACTGGTGTGATAATCGACCTCCTGCACAAAATATGCCTGACGAAGAGGCAGGTGCACGTCTGCGTCAAATGCGCCGAAACTTTAACGAGCACGAAACAACGGGAAATCCCGTATTTGACACATGGCAGACTGATGAACCAGCGGATCAAATGGAAGAAGATCCGATAGCTCAACTTGCGAAAGAAGGGAGAGTAAAATTTATCAACTATTTAATTGCACAGGCGAATTCTGCCGAGGTTAAAAATAACATACCGAAGCAGCATTGAGATTTAGCAAAATTAACCGCTGAAGAACGTGCTAAATGGGATAGCGCTGAAAATGACGAAATGAAAGCGCTTAAGGATTGACAAGTATATGAACTAGTCAATCTCCCAAAAGGAAGGAGAGCGATTAAGAATCGCTGGGTTTATACCGCCAAGTCCGACGGCAGATACCGGGCTAGGCTAGTGGCAAAAGGTTTCTCACAAATCAAGGGCGTCGATTTCAACGAACTATTCTCACCAGTTGTCCGATACGAGTCCACACGTATACTACTCGCGTTAGCGGCTCTAGAAGATTGGGATATAGAAGGTCTAGACGTGAAGACCGCCTATCTATACGGACACCTCGAGGAAGAGATATTTATGGAGCAGCCAGAAGGACACGTCATTCCTGGCCAAGAGAAAAAGGTGTGGAGGTTGCGCCGAGCATTATATGGCCTTAAGCAAGCCGGCTTATCCTGGTGGTGCGAAGTATCCACGTCAATGATAACCCTAGGATTCAAGCGATGCAAATCTGATGCTGGCGTATATATTTATGTCGATCCGAAGACTGGCAAGCTTGTCATTGCCATCGTCTACATTGACGACATGCTGTTCATGGGAAATGACTCCACCCTTCTGAAGAAGAAGAAAGGAGAGTTCATGAAGCGATGGGATTGTAGGGAAACCTCAGGAACAGAGTTCCTTGGCATGACAATCCGTCGGGATAGAAAGAATCGCATGATCTATTTAGATCAACGGGATTACCTAGATAAGGTTCTAAAGAGGTTCAACATGATTGACATGAAACCCGCAAAAACACCTCTCCCGGAAGGCTACCAAGCCGTTGCGAATCCCGGTGAGCCCATTCCGGTGCTCTGAACACGCTTCCAGCAGGTGATCAGCTCCTTGATGTACCTAATGATCAGCATGTGACCAGACATTGTGCATGCTGTGACACAATTATCAAGGCACGCTCACAACCCCAGTCAAGAACACCTTGACCGCGCGTATTACATAATGCGCTATCTCAGCGCAATGCGCCTTTACTGTATCACCATGAACGGAAAAGGGGGAGAAGGTATCATTGCCTTCAGTGACAGCGATTGGGGAGCTGATCCCAACACAAGACGGTCTCAGTCCGGTTACTTTGTGTCATTTGCACAATCCGCAGTGACATGGGTTTCTAGAATGCAAAAGACTGTCATGTTATCTTCTACAGAAGCCGAGTATATGGCACTCTCAGACGCGAGCCACCAACTAGTCTGGATTAAGCAATTACTAGGCGAGCTTAATTTCAGCCTTCCACCCCTTCCTTTGCGCGGCGACAATATGGGGTCGCTATTCTTATCGCAAAACAAAGCAGTAGAGAAGCAGTCGAAACACATCAACATACACTATCACTACATAAGAGAAGTGGTTGAAAATAGGATGATCGAAACTGCACAAATCAAGGGAACCGAAAACCCCGCTGATCTCCTTACCAAAAATCTCGGCATGGTTAAGTTTAATTACTTCTGTGATAACTTCTATGGGCTCGAGTTTGTCTCGCCCAAATTGCGCTGAGGAGCGCAGTATAAATACCTATAATATATGCTTGAGCACAAAGAGCGTCTCCGCACATGTGACTCTGAGAAAGGGGAGTGTTGACACGATAACACGTGACATGCTCTTCATCACATGACTTGTGATCTTGCCACACGCTGACAATAAATCCTTGTCAAACCGATGCTGTGCGACAACTGCATGGACATCAATTATGCTTCTATCTATTTTTATATACAATAGAATAGTACGCATTGCTCTCGCACCTTGTCTGCATGTTGAGTGATGCGGTAGTTTACTTAGGGTAGATGCTTAGTCATCGGACTAAACAATATGGTATATAAGGACTTCGTCCATTATGATAGAATTTAACTTTCTCTCCACTTTCTACATCGCACATACAACTCGCTCTAAGCCTTCAAGCTCCTCAAACACCAGTTCACTCTGTAAGTGCATGTGTTCTACCTCATAGTACACCGCTATGCAATGTTCTGCTGTTAACACACAAGACTGAGAACAAACTCACCCCCATCATATACCATAGTGTGGGGATTTTGCTGAGTTCGAGAGGGGACGAGAGGTCGAGATAACAGAGATATCAATTTGGGTTGGATAAACGTTCGAGAGAATACAAGTGTAGGGGATTAATTAGTCTAGTTTCTATTACAGCGAGGCTGTAGGGTATATATATATATTATCTTGTCCATGCGTAGCATTGAAGCGCTTGCCCATTCTGTCTCCTGTATCCTGTCCAGCCATCGTGGGTCCAAGCGCAAGCGTTGGCACGCACGTGGCTGATCAATGTGACCGTCCACACGTAGCCACTCGGCTACTCCCACAATAGCGACAGCATACAAAGTCAAGAGTATCGCTTTATTTGGGGCTTGTTGAATGCAGCTCAATAGGTAGGGTGCTACCAATGATGGCACATTGGTGACTGCAAATTAATCATCAACACAAACATCAGATAAGCATGTGTGTGAAGTACATACAGGTCGAGATTCGAAGATAAAACCCAACAAGAGATCCAATACCAACCCAAATTAAGATATAGGATATGGTGAGACCAAGTCCTACATGTGGGTGTTTTCCCCAAACAGCCCAAGTTTGTATTGTGAATATTGCTATGATAAATTTAGCACAAATGGGTTGACATAAGGTACATACCAGTTGAAATAACACTACCACTACAGAACATCCCTGAGAGGATGTGTAAAAACCGGACATTTGTATCAACGGGAGCAACATGGCCTTACTGTTATGGACCCAGGGACTCACGTCTTAATCCCTGAGGGACAGAATCTTCTCAGAGTCATCTCTGGGCATACCTCCGACTATAGGCTCACACCTCTCCCTCCTATCTACGATTGCAACGAGCTTAATGCAGTGCTACAATGAGCTATGCATGCAGCTCCCTACTGCCACATAATCGGAGACGGCAAAGTCCTTAGCATGTACCCAATGTGCTGGATGGCAGCCATTGAGAACGGATGGTGCCCCTATCCGGTCACGGATAATTGTACCACCTGGCGACATCCTTACATGTTCTATGACGAGCAGGAACTTCCTAGAGTTCTTGCTGCGCTCATCGAGTCAGGAGAATACGGGCATCACTATCCGTCGCAGCCTTGGCTGTTTGACAATGTGTCTGATGCTTTTTCTGACTCCTCAGAAGATGTACCACTCTGTGCTATTGCCTCCTATTACCAGGAGATGTCCTTGGAGATCGTCCCCTACAATCTCTTGTCCTCATCCTCATCCTCCTCGGCCTCCTCGTTCTCATCTGCAGCGCCTACGCCTCAGGAGTCCTCCATGGGCTTCCCCACCTCGTCCAAACGTTCTACTATCTTGAGTAATGATGACTTGGAGTAGATAGAACGTTATAGTAGATCATGGACTATGATTTAGATACAGACTGACTCATTGAATGCTCTGTAGTGTACTAGTAGTTTCTCTTCCTCAATCAGTGACTCGGACAGACACTTATGACTCGTATATACAGTAGTACACAGACGGCCTCTGGACTTGCATAAATAGGCGTAGAATACTGTTGTGAAGTATGTCCTAGCAGCAACAGGGTCCTAATGAATAGGACTATGGGGAAGCACCCATAATGGTGCTATGCACAGTGGTGAGGTGATCTAACACTCACTGGATGTATAGGAGAGTAGAGTTTAGAGTAGAGAGTTTGTATAGCAATAGAGTGGTAGAAAGTGTGTATTGAACTATAGAATAGAGATGAATACATAGGGTTTATATACATATTCTAAAAGACTATTCATAGAAGTATCTACAGGATCATAGAGTGGAAGGGTTCTACATATAGCATAGGATCGTCCTGTTATGAATATTATTTTCGATTCCTTCGACGTCCTCACAGACATGATGGTAGTCGACGCACAATGGGAAGACTGGGAGTTCCACGACGAAGAAGAACTTAACTTGGAGTAAACAGACGAACAATACCGGTAAAGGAGAACAGCTAAATTTAGAGACGTTGGACTCTTTGGAGCACGGACTCCCGCTTTCCTCTTCTTTCCATCCTTCCGTTTCCGTACTATGTTTAGTTACGGACCTCCGCTATTCCCCATCCTACATTTAGATACGGACTTCCGCTTCCTCTTCTCCTCTTCTGACAAACTACTACCTTTTCGATAGCTTGTACAATACACGATAAATAGCAAGCTTGTAAGTAGGTAGTTTCTCAATTCGAATCTTAGCGTTGTTGCTACTAGACAGTGTTCTCTTCTCGCTCCTAGTGTTGAGTTCTTCGAGCCCTAACAAGGCAAGAACCATCAGGTGTTCTCCCTCCATTTTTAGACGTTGTCTAAGGAACTTGACATCGTCTCGGCTGTGACTTCAAGTCAGGAAGACTTGTCGCTCTTGCCGTCCCTCATTTGCTGTCTATCCAACCACAGCAAGGCCCTAGTAAAGAGGACCAGAAGCGTTGGATCCGTTGGGAGATCTAGCTAGCCTCGTTACGTCCAGTACGGGATCAACGTGCACTGCTGGACAAGAGCTCTGGCGAAAATCCTAACACGTCCAGTGGATTGCTCTGGACAGGTGGGTCCATGGAGAATGGAGCGGATACATGAGTACTCCACCATGGATCAAGTGTGGGTCTCAGATGATCTATCTCTAGATTCATCTGGTAGAACCTTATCTAGTGCAGATATAGACTACACAGATATAGCTCATAATGTGACGAGTGGAGATATCAACTCAACAACTACAGGATCAAAAACTCCAAGTTTTTGATTCTCTTCTGTTGTAACTTAACTGTTACCCGTCTAATCCAAGATTGGTCAATCTTAACTTCTAATCCTCTGAAGTTAAGGACTCATAGCTGCGACAATTCAACACTATCGGTTGCTAACTATACTTTGGTATCATTACTTTGCCAATTCACCTATTAGCAGGCTGGTTAAGGATTTCAATCCTTAATTAGCTAGGCGCCTCCTAACTTAGGTCTAGGAGTCCGCTGAACCATAACACTTACAGGTAGTACATTGGGATAATATCCCACACATATGCAGTGTGTTATGGTCTCGATGATGAACCCCCTGCATTGGTTATACAAGTGGCGCCTCGAACTTCTTGACATTCCGGACTATGAAGAAGTACCGGGCCGATCTACCTCTCCACATGGAACCCCTCCGCCCCCTCAGTACGAGTCCCAGTACCTCAACCACCACCTCCGCCAAGTATGGGATAACTCCCCCTTCATCCATATCTATCAGCACGGACTCTACGAGACCACAATCGCTCGGCCTGCACTCACCGGAGCCAACAACTACGGATGGAGGCAGATCGTCGGAGATACGTCCTTCACCCACCCGTACCTGATGGGCCGACCCTACGACCTTCGCCGGACCGACTCCCCTGTCGATCTCTCTATCAGCCACTTCTCCACAACGTCATCACCTTCGGATCAAGAGAACTCCGATAGTACGGATTCCGTAGATCCGTCATCTTCCATTTCACAGCGAGCTTCCATTCCCGGAACGCCATCCCGTTCCGACGCCCCTTCCGATCCCGTCAGTAGTGTTTCATCTTAGTGAGCAATGGACAAAATAGTAAAAGCAGAAGTATCTCGAAATGTATAAATAATGGACTATTCTGTAGTTGAAGCTTCAGCTTCAACCTTTCGTTTGTCTCCCTCTCTACCCTTGTCCTCTCCCTCTCTTCCCCTCGAATATAACTTGTTGTTGTATTCTCTCGAGTGAACTTAGCGTTCTTCTGTTTGTCAACAGCAGGAGATATCAGCCTCTGTTCAGTACTCCAGGACAACTAGTGTTGTCAGCCGAAGGTGATCGTTGAAGTGATCCTTCAGTGTTGACTAGCCTAGCGGCCATCCTCGCGGTGCCCTCTAGGTGAACCATAACACAGTGGGATACCTTCAGCAAACATAACTAATAGGGCAAAAGCTGTTTTAGCCCCATAAGTGAAAATACGCAGAGACATAGACTCACAAACACCCATAAGAGTGACATCAATGAAAGCCACATATCGCTCCAAGAGGTATAAGACCTTCATTATACTCCATGGTGCTTTCCAGACAAAGGATATCTCCATATCAAGGGTGAACAGCCAATCCATAACCTGTGAATAGCAAAATAGTATACAGATCCAGACCATTGTAAGAAGTGACCGAATGTACCATGATTGTGAAAGCTGCAACTATTGTCATTGGAGTTGTCAGTAACTGGCCGGGATTGAATATGTTTGGAGCACACCTGTAGTACCCTACAATAGTATAGTGAGATGTTTATAATGAATTGCCGCACCCAGGGGGGACAACTTACTCTGATATGGCCGACTGCCCAAATACCAGCTTCAAGCAGCCCAAATGGATTAGGTGACTTCATTGTATGTGAAAGAGCAGTTATACAAGAGGGTTTGTTGAGGCCGTGTCACAAGGGGGGGTAATGTTTGAACTCCATCAAACAGTGAGAGTATTGAAAGCAAAGTGTATGACAAGTACACATGGTAGTGTACAATAAGGGAAAACACTTGCCTTGCTAGTAGTAAACTGGTGGAGACTTGAGCTTAGAGTTGCTTAAGGTGTAGCTTGTGAGAGCGAGTAAAGTTATCATAATTGGATGTATCTAAGGTCTTTATATACCATAGAGGGTCCAGGGTATCTACATACTACATACTACGCTGACATCTACATTGACAGTGGAAGACTGGAGGGATGTCAGCTACTTTATTGTTCTAATAATAAGTAGCATAATGGAAGCGTGCAGGTATTCATTCCACACAGCCTTGTGTGATCAATGCTTCTATTGTCAATGTATGGCAAGAGCAATGATCCGGTCCGAGCGCCCGTGACGGCGCTTATGCCTGTCACGTGATGTGACATGTGACGAGAGCATGACCTAGTGCTAATGCTGCTTTGTCAACAGAGAGTGTGTCATTTAAACACTGCAGGATAACAAGGATTGCCCCTGCAGGAACCAATGCATGGCATTGTGTTATGGTTCAGCAGGCTCCTAGACCTAAGTTAGGAGGTGCTGTTACAGCCGAAATGATTTCAATCGTGAATCCATTACAGGAACTAGGAATATCACTAGTTAGGACGTTAGTAACATCAAGGAACCCTTGCTAGGAATGATATAGTACCTAGCTATGAACCTCACTAGAGAGACCAGTCATTAGTACCCTTTACTGGAAAAGTATATGGTATCAAGGAATAATACTATTAGCTTTGGATGAACATACCCTTAGCTACAAGTCTATCTAGCGAGCAAAGCCTTGCTAGCTTGTTCAAAGTGTCTTGCTACAACTATCTATAGTGCCCCGGATCAGTAAATCAACGGATCACTAAGGTGAATGGGCCCTGAGGTCTAGCGATGTGACCCTACTCACCCAAAATGGTTAGCGATGTCAGTCCATCTAGAATAAAAACTCTTTAAGACCAGTTTGTGATATAATATTCTAGCTACAGCTCAAGCCTAGTGATTAGTCAGCGCACAGCCGCGCTAGTTAGCCCCTCAGAATTGAACTGAGATACGCATTGGCAGGGCCGGCTAGCGAGGAGATACCTCGCGAGCAATCGGGCTCGTGAGGCACTGCAAAGCCGTCCAGAGTGCCAATAACAAGGCACCAGCTAGCTCTCAATCGCTCGATAGCTGACGACCACATAATGGAATAAAGATAATACCTAGGTATGCATGAGGGCCTGATGTCATATGCTACCCACCCTAGCTACCAACAGATGTAGCTAGGTACTATAGCTTGTGAGAGCACTGTCCATACAGACACATATCAGGGATAACTAGCTAGGCTTCCGATCAGTCCAGCAAACCCTCAACCCAGGTTATAGGGTGGCTAGTGAAAGTCCGACAGTCCGATAATCCAATATTTTACTATTTCTTTATTGGTAATCTAGTTAGCCTCGTGATGTATAAATACTCCTCACTAGCAAGCATGTTGAGCAAGCAATCTTGCCAGCTCATCTAGTGATAGATCATATATAAGTGATTTATTAAGTGACCTGTCTAGTGTGAATTAAGATTTAGCTTCGGTCAATAGAGACCTCAGATTAAGGAAGTGAGATTAGATTAACGAGAATTCCTATAGATTGGATATAGTGAGTTGATTGACAAACAATCACTAGTGCTCTTATCGCATCTTGTATCAAGAGGGTACAAGTTGGTACATTCACTAGATCAGGAGGGTATAACCACAGTGCAGCTAGCTACTGGCCTGTTAACTATCCTCGCAAATCCTTTATCTTGGTATCTGTAGTGATGTAGCCGTCATTTAGGATTTGAAGTTATATTTCAATGAAACAACCTTGTCCATCATCATCTAGCGACCACCCCATTAGTGAGCTCACACTCGCTAGCTACTGAAACCACTTGTTAGGATTTCGCCAGAGCTCTTGTCCAGCAGTGCACGTTAATCCCGTACTGGACGTTACGAGGCTAGCTAGATCTCCCAACGGATCCAACACTTCTGATCCTCTTCACTAGGACCTTGCTGTGGTCGGATAAGACAGCAGATAAGAAATGGCAAGAACAACAAGTCTACCAGACTTGAAGTCACAGCCGAGACAATGTCAAGTACCTTAGACAATGTCAAGAGAGGGAGGGAGAACACCAGGTAGTTCTTGCCTTGTTAGGGCTTGAAGAACTCAACACTAGGAGCGAGAAGAGAACGCTGTCTAGTAGCAACAACGCTAAGATTCAAATTGGGAAACTACCTACTTACAAGCTTGCTATTTATTGTGTATTGTACAAGCTATTGAGAGGTGGTAGTTTGCCAGAAGACGAGGGGAAATGGAAGTCCGTATCTAAACATAGGGTGGGGAACAACGGAGGTCCGTAGTTAAACATAGTACAAAAACGGAAGAAGAGAAGAGAAAGGAAAGGCGGGAGTCCATGCTCCAAAGAGTCCAAGGT
The DNA here is from genome assembly GCA_003315915.1 of Macrolepiota dolichaula. Lineage (NCBI taxonomy): Eukaryota > Fungi > Basidiomycota > Agaricomycetes > Agaricales > Agaricaceae > Macrolepiota > Macrolepiota dolichaula. The sequence continues at coordinate 13,116 of QFDT01001045.1, forward strand.
CTCTAAGTTTAGCTATTCTCCTACATCGGTGTTGTTTTTCCGTTTACTCCAAGTTAAGTTCTTCTTCTTCATGAAACTCCCAGTCTTCCCATTGTGCATCAACTACCATCATGTCTGTGAGGACGTCAAAGGAATCAAAAATAGCGTTCATAACACCACTAGTGAGACATCTCGCTAGCTACTACCACTCTCCACCCCTATCTACCTATTTGATTACCTCCCCTTCAAAACTTGTTTGCGAGCACTAGCAGTTAGTAGTGGTGAACTTAGTGACCCATTGCAACTTATAGTGATTTTTGTATTGATTTCACTTCTACTACCTAACTAGCACATTAGCGCCTAGCTAATTAAGGATTGAAATCCTTAACCAGCCTGCTAATAGGTGAATTGGCAAAGTTACAATACCAAAGTATAGTAAGCAACTGATAATGTTAAAACGTCACAGTTATGAGTCCTTAACCTCAGAGGATTAGAAGTTAAGATTGACCAATCTTGAATTAGATGGGTAACAGTTAAGTTACAACAGAAGAGAATCAAAAACTTGGAGTTTTTGATCCTGTAATCTACGCCTATTTATGCAAGTCCAAAGGTTGTTGTGTACTAGTGTATCTACAAGTCATAAATGTCTGTCCGAGTCACCAATCAAGGAAGAGAAGCTACTAGTACACTACAGAGTGTCCAATGAGTCAGTCTTTATCTAAATCGTAGTCCATGATCTACTATAACATTCTATCTACTCTGAGTCATTGTTACCTGAGATAGTAGAACGTTTGGACGAGGTAGGGAAGCCTGTGGAGGACTCCTGAGTTGTAGGTGCAGCAGAGGAAGATGAGGAGGCCAAGGAGGATGAGGATGAGGACGAGAGATCATAGGGAACAATCTCTGAGGACATCTCCTGATAATAGGAGGTGATGGCACGAAGTGGAACATTTTCTGAGGAGTCAGAAGAAGCATTGGACAAGTTGTCAAACAGCCAAGGCTGTGATGGGTAGTGGTGCCTGTATTTTCCTGACTCAATAAGTGCAGCAAGAACTTGTGGAAGTTCCTGCTCATTGTAGAACATGTAGGGATGTTGCCAGGTCGTGCAATTATCTGTGACCAGATAGGGGTGCCATCTGTTCTCAATAGCTGCCATCCAGCACATTGGGTAAGTGCTAAGGACTTTGCCATCTCCGATTATGTGGCAGTAGGGAGCTGCATGCATAGCTTGTTGTAGAACTGCATTTAGCTTGTTGCAATTGTAGATGGGGGGAAGTGGTGTGAGTCTATAGTTGGAGATGTGCCCAGAGATAACTCTGAGGAGGTTCTGTCCCTCAGGAACTAAGACGTGAGTTCCTGGGTCCATAACACATTGCCTTGTCCACTGTGCTAGTGTTATGGTTCAGCGGGCTCCTAGACCTAAGTTAGGAGGCGCCTAGCTAATTAAGGACCGAGATCCTTAACCAGCCTGCTAATAGGTGAATTGGCGAAGTGACAATACCAGAGTATAGTCAGCAACCGATAGCGTTGAAGCGTCGCAACTATGGGTCCTTAACTTCAGAGGATTAGAAGTTAAAGTCGACCAATCTTGGATTAGACGGGTAATGGTTAAGTTACAACAGAAGAGAATCAAAAATTTGAAGTTTTTGATCCTGTAGTCTATGCCTATTTATGCAAGTCCAAGGTCGTTGTGTACTACTGTATTTACGAGTCATAAATGTCTGTCCGAGTCATTGATCGATCGAGAGAAACTACTAGTACACTACAGAGCGTCCTAATGAGTCAGTCTGTATCTAGATTGTAGTCCATGATCTACTATAACGTTCTATCTACTCCGAGTCATCATTCTCTGAGACAGTAGAACGTTCGGACGAGGTGGGGAAGCCCGTGGAGGACTCCTGAGGCGTAGGCGATGCGGAGGAGGACAAGGAAGCCGAGGAGGACAAGGATGAGGACAAGAGATCGTATGGGACGATCTCCGAGGACATCTCCTGGTAATAGGAGGCGATAGCACGAAGTGGTACATCTTCTGAAGAGTCAGAAGAAGCATCAGACACGTTGTTGAACAGCCAAGGCTGCGACGGATAGTGATGCCTGTATTCTCCTGACTCGATGAGCGCAGCAAGAACTCTAGGAAGTTCCTGCTCGTCATAGAACATGTAAGGATGTCGCCAGGTGGTACAATTATCCGTGACCGGATAGGGGCACCATCCGTTCTCAATGGCTGCCATCCAGCACATTGGGTACATGCTAAGGACTTTGCCGTCTCCGATTATGTGGCAGTAGGGAGCTGCATGCATAGCTCATTGTAGCACTGCATTAAGCTCGTTGCAATCGTAGATAGGAGGGAGAGGCGTGAGCCTGTAATCGGAGGTGTGCCCAGAGATGACTCTGAGAAGGTTCTGGCCCTCAGGAACTAGGACGTGAGTCCCTGGGTCCATAATAGCTAGAGACAACTCAGATGCATTGATTAGGGGATGTTCTAGTGCAAAATATATTATTGTAGAGATCAGGCCAACAGAAATGCTTTGATGATATCTCCTAGAGTAGATATAACAATAGCACCAAGTCAAAAGAAAAGGTCAAGTTTATACATATGTATAACCACAACTCCAATCAGCTTCACACTTCTAGAACTGATTCTGTGGTTATATTCATTCTGTCTATATCACACCCTATATCTCTCATCATAACAGCTTGTTTTCTGATCTCCAGGATCACCCAACAGGATGAAATGTATTTCTGTGTATTTGAGACATGTAAGTTGTGCTGTGATAAAGAGCTATATTATGAAAATAATGTTAGACAAGCATATGTTGGAAGATTGGCAGCTATTGGGAAGCCAAAATCCAAATCTGTGAGGTGAGGGGGAGCACAGATCTGTGATGTGTTTGCCATCCATCTCAATTGGTGGGTGGACTTTAACAATCAATCCTGTGTCCGTCTAGTGGTTTTACAAGTTGATAGGTGCGTTGATTTTGTCAAGGTGAGTGATGGACTGGCGTTGCACCTGTGACAGTCACCAGCACCAGAATAAACCTCTCCTTCATTGTATTCTGTCAGGGTTAATCCTCCAAATCCCAATTAGTAGTATTTTGGGAAGAAGGATTGCAGTGTAATGCTATGGCAAGAAGTATTCCTTGGTTGATGGATTAGACTCCTGGACCTGGACCACAATGGCAATAAGCACAGCAATCCCAGCTAAGAATACAGCAGCATTAGCCAAAGGAGAAATAGCACAGCAGAGGTGCAAGCATTAGGATGGGGCTTGACTAGGGAGCAGATCAATCCCTGATCATTTCACAATGGTTTATCGGCTTTGAGCCCATTGATGTGCCAGCCTTGGCAAAATAGGGGATCATCAACTTTGCTTGGGCACATATGAACAGTGGCCTCTTGGAGGCTCAATTACACCAGCCTTTCCCAAAGGAGGAAAGGGGTGGGCAGCTTCTGGAGGGCAGTGCTGTAGGATTGAGTAGAAGGTTTGCGGTATGACCAACTGTGGGAGTGCTAGTGCATAGGTGGTTTAGTGAATAGATGTATATATCTTGGATTGTTTGCTCTTTTTAGATTGTGAGGTGACTTACTTGTTTAGTATGTATGTTATTATTGGGAAAATACATAGGCAATATATGTTGAGTACCTCTTCATGTTCATAAAGAGACTAAGACATCACATGGAGGGCATTGACAGTATAGCATGCAGTCAAATTTGTCTAGGTCCTGAGACCCCCAAGAAGAGCCTCTGAGTCATTCTTATCTGTTGTCACACTACCAATAATCATCAATTATTACATCACCATTGTGATGATTGTGAGCTATCATCTGATTGATAAACACAGAGAAGACTGAATGGAATTGAGGCGAGCAATGGTGTAGTGTGGTGGAGAATAGAAAGCATCAATCCAAGCATAGGGAAGAAATTCAGTGACCAACTTCCTCTATTTATTAGCCTTTTCACCAGTTTTCCTGTCAATAAGTTCATCCTTCATTTTCTCATGAGTATCCAAGCCAACCAAATCCAGAGTTTCCACACAATGGCTACACTTGCCAAATGGCTTGAGTTACATATCAGTCAAATTGCAGACCCTCCTTTTTTGGCCCCACCAGGTGTTGTGAAGTATGTCCTAGCAGCAACAGGGTCCTATAGAATAGGATTATGGGGAAGCACCCATAATGGTGCTATGCACAGTGGTGAGGTGATCTAACACTCACTGGATGTATAGGCAAGTAGAGTTTGAGATGTAGAGATGAATAGCAATAGAGTGGTAGAAGACGTGTATTGAACTATAGAATAGAGATGAATACATAGGGTTTATATACATATTCTAAGTAACTATTCATAGAAGTAAATAAGAATCATAAGGTGGAAAGGTTCTACATATAGCATAGGATCGTCCAGTGGATTGCTCTGGACAGGTGGGTCCATGGAAAATGGAGTGGATACATGAGTACTCCACATAGTCAAACTACAATGTATCGACCGGCACGGTTCAGTGGGTGCATACAATGTATTGACTGACACGGGGCCAGCGGGCCCGCTGGCAATCGAGCGGAAAGGGACAGCTGACAGTGCCGGTACAAGGTAAAAAATACACCGGCAACCGGTGATGTATGAGAAGGAGTATGGATATGCACATATTGTATGATATATACTTTTACATTTTTGTGTATATGTTGCCAACAAGGATGGCCAATAGGGGATGGATGACTGGTATTGGCAGTCACTATTTTGTGTCACGTGTGCCAGTCAGCTGGCACATCCAATATTACCAGTGAGCCAGGTCAATGGTAGAAATGGCTGATTGGGCTACCCGGTTATGGGTTGGCTGATCAGGTTATGAAACTAGCTGATTGCAGGGGCCAACCCTAGGCTGGCAACCAGTACTATGCACCCACATACTCAACAATATTTGATTCCCGGATGGATAGTTTTACTGGGTTTGAAGTGCCGGTCGGCACCCTTCATTCATGGTTGGAGATAGCCGGCCGCTTTCAGTTTCCAGAGCCACACAGGTGTGAGTGAGTCAAGAATGTAGTTAACAGTATATTATCAATGTGTTTACATATATAATACAAATTAAAATGCTACAAAAAAATTACAAGTCCATTTCAGCACATTCATCTGGCCCAGGAAAGAATTGAAAGTCAGAGGCGGTGAAGGGGCCTCATGCTGGGGCCGGTGTAGCAGGTGGTTGGCTAGGGCCAGCCGGCATATCCTCGTCCTCTGAATCCAGGAGTGCAAAGATGTCCACAGCAGACATCCCAGCACTCTCAACACCTGTCAGAGTAGTTAGTAAAAAGCTAGTTGTAGTTGCAGATACAACATACCTGTTTTCTTGGCAACTGATGCCTCAGACATATCATCATCATCATCCAGGAGGTCATAGATATCAGCAGCCACCATATGAGAGGGCCGCCCGGTCTCTGGGGGAGTGGGACTCCAGGTAGCTGGAAATTGAGGTGAGGGTGGGAACCATTCAGCATGATCCTTGCAGTAGGGGGCAAGGGGTTGCTGCTGGAAATGCTTGGGCTCTTCAGAGCCAGTCAAGTCCCGCTCAGGAGTAGTTGGCTCCCCAATGGCCAAATAGTAGTGGTGGGAGGTGTGGGAGGGGAGTGATGGGTTGGTGGACCATTCACCAGTGTACCAACTGGGGGGTATGACATTCTCATCATAGGGCCTGACTGGCCAGTTCTGTGTCTGATCCCACCCCTGGTGCATCTTGGTAATGTTGGCCTCGGTGAGGTTGGTACCCCATATCCATTTCAAGGATGGGTGAGGAGTCACCTGGTCATGCTCAGCAACCGCATTCTCATGGACCCAGTTGATGAGTTCATTTCTGGGAAGCCGTCTGAGTGATTGGCGAGGCTTGTTCCAGTGAGGTCGAGCCGAGCTGGTTGAGGCCACAGGGCTGGTCGGCGAGGGAGCAGGGGCCAGAACCAATCAGGGCTGTGAAGGTCCAGGGTCTGGTCGGGCATTGTATGCCTCCTCCAGATAGGATGTGGCCTTGGCAAGGGCAGCCATCCTGATTTCATAAAATCCAGTGGCACAACACATGCCGAGCTGGAACTCTGTCTGTTGCTTATCCTCCATGTCATGGACCATGATCTGGAGGGATTGGAGGTGCCGGAGTGCATCCATTGTGGCACCCCGGTACAACCGGCACCGGCGACATGAGTTGGGCACGTGGTCCAGCAAAATCTTTTTCAGAGGGGGGACTGGATTTGGCTTGAATTCAAGCTGGCTCAGCTCCTCGTGATGCAGCTCCAAGCACTCTGGTATTTGGACCAGGGAAATGAGGTCAGAGTCTTGAGGGGGGTCTGGGTGCTTCCACCAGTCATAGAGATAATTCGGCACTGTGCCGATTGGGTAGACTTCCTCATCACCAGCATTGAGGAGACCTCGGAGCTCATCATTGACGACAATGCTGCCAGTCACGGGACTGATGCAAATCCCAAGGCCTCTAAGAATTGAGGGCATTGTGATGCCCGTTTTACCCTGGACAGCACTAAACCCAACATAGGCCATGGCATGGTACCGTGATTGAGTGATGATGTCAGCCAACTATCAGATGTAAGTTGAATGTAAACCTACATATTCTTTGGTGAGATACTTGGCCATCCATTCTTCCTTCTCTGGTGGTGCATTTTGCATCACATGCAGGATGGCCCGGAATCGTGAATCAAGGAAGTTGATCACTTCCTGAACATTCTCAGGGAGGTGCTTTAGGATGCTTGTCTCAAATGGTATTGTAGAAACGGTTGGGTTGCTTGGTTGAAGTTGAGAGATAATGTTGGTTGAAATTTTTTTTTGATAAGGTATATTGTTCCCATCAATCACATGACCCCCAATCATAGTACAGGATGTGAATGCTATGTAGGCCGGAGCTCTGGACATCTCATGAAAAAGGCACTTCTGGCACTGTCAGCAATGTCCTGCCAAATAGCCGACTTTTGAGCAGCATATGCTGCTGGTCCTGGCCGGTCGGCCACTGCTGCCCGGTCACCCCACATATCTTGTTGTGACCGGAAGTACCAGTCAGTCCACTGCATTTCATATCGTACCAGTGTCACCTCTTCCTGCCATCGCATTTTTCTTGCCCGGGCATGTAAATAGTGCACTCTTTGAACTGCAGCAATATGATGGGAGAATATCCATGTAGAATAACAGATGACTTACATTCGCGCACAGCACCAGGAGAGGTTGACCTGGCAGCATTCAGACCTGTCTGCCATATCCATAATAGCCAGAGTTGGGTAGAGCCTGGCTGATTTGGGTCAAGCATTGCTGTACTTGCCTTGATATCATCTTGAGTCAGAATTTAAAATGTCTTCACAGTTGCAGCATCTGGTGAAAGTTGCATCATTGCCGCTTGGCATCTGTTATAAGCCCGGCAATGCAAAGAAATTTTTTTGTTGATTTTGGCAATTTTGGTGCATCCTCGGGTACGAATTCCTTTACGAGGTGCCGGACGAATTACATGGGAATATTGATAGGACTTTTCAGCAATTGCCTGCCAAAGTGCAGTGAGGTGCCAGGATGCTTGTTCTTTGCGGAAATCCAATTCGGCATGACTGTACTGGGTTCTAAGTGTTATTGATGAAGAGGGAAGGGGAATTGGCTGGGAGAACAGTGGTGGAATGTCACTGTTTCCAAAAGGCGGAGGTAATGGTCCAGGCATGTTGTCTTCCTCATCGAGGACATCAAAATCATTTGGCACCTCTGGGACCGGTGTCAGATCACTGATACTGCCACAAACCTTCAGCTGAATGGATTCCAGTGCATTCAGCTTGCCATGCAAGTTGTCTGACATCTGATTTATGCCTTCAATGCCTCCATCATCAGCTGAATGATCCCACAAGTAACACAGTTCCATTCTTTTCACGTCATTCGCAGTTGTTCATAACATGATATTAAAATTAAAGATGCACTGTTGTTTTTCAATGCTGAGTGCCCGCTGGATCCACTCATCAACATCAGTAGTCCTCTGATGTGACCGGGATGAGGTGTTGGTTCCCAATTCTGTGAAATCCTTTGTTCCAAGAATGTCCATAGTTGTTGGATCTTTGAAACGGTTTTCTTCAGCATCTTTCATATCCCATTCCCATATCTGTTGGTCTTGCAGTGAGGCTGCACTCGCTATTTTTTCAAAATACATGCCACAATCGGCAGCCATGCTGGTAGCCTCTTTTTTTTTTTTTTTTTTTTTTTAAATCCAATTTTATTGCACTAAGATCTACTTAAGTACAAAAGGGCGCGCAATAGCAGTCCCAAGACCGAAACACCGAAACATTCAGAAAGCAGACAAGAAAGATGACAGACTATAGTGTCCGAGACGAGACAAGCAAAGCAAGTCAAGTTGAGGTAGAATAGAAAACTAAGCTAGTAGTCCGAACTAGAAGGTGAGAAGTGGCGCCAACCGCAATAACAAAGTGGAAGTCAACGAACAGAAACAACAAAGAAGGAAAGTGATATCCAGGAATGTGGAGGGGGCAGAAAAAGGGTTTGCTATTCCCCTATAACTACCACCACAAGAATGCTGGTAGCCTCTTCATAGCAGTCACACAGTACACGCACTGTAGAACAATTTATTGCAAATGAATTGATTGCAAGAGAGGTAGAAATTTACCAATTCCCAGAAGCTTTTTGAAGTTGGAGTCGTTTGCGTGGTTGTCAATAGTTTTGGCCCAATTGGCATGTGTAGCCATTCGGACTGTTGGTGTGATGGCATTGAGGTTGGCCCATAGCATTTCCAGAATTTCACCAACAGTGACACCGGTATGAGGAATGAACGAAGTGGCATATCGGAACAAACATTCTTCCTTGTGGCCATGAACGTGAAACATGCCAATGCCCCAATTGAGCTCCAGTCCGTCTGGCAACAAGTGGCCAATGCAATCTTGAAGATGAACAAAGTACTGGCAGGCAATGTCATAAATTAGCATCGCTCCTTGATCCAGATCAACATTTGTTGTCTTCAGGGCCTGCAATAGTACCCAATCAATATTCTTTTGTTGTTCACCCTTGAACAGGTTGGCGATTGCATTCGGGGCAAAGCACCCATGCCTGGCACATGCAATAGCAACTATACCAATGACGTCACATGCCTTTGATCCATGCATAGCAAGGTCAATGGCATGGAACTGTGCCTGACACGGGGCTTTCTATCAAGAATATCAAAAATTGTGCATGAGAAGATAGTCAAACACTAACTGTCTGGTGTTCAACAGCTGCCCCCAGGAACTGATCATACAGATCTCTGTGTGAAAACATCCCTGCACCCTCTGAAAGCCAAATGTCCGATGTGTAATTGTGCTGGACATGATCGGCCTTCATGTTGCTATCGGCCACAAGGAAACGCTGGAACACCCATCTGTCCAGATTATTAGTGCTAATTAGTAACTGAAACATAATATATTGGTTACCTGTTGGGGTCGTCTTTCCAATTACTTGGCAAATTGACACCAGGTTGTGGGCAAGCTGGGCAGAAGATTGCGAGTTTGCCAGGGACCGGGCTGGCCGAAATCTTTGTTGCATGTCCATGACCGGCCCATTTTCGCTTCTTCAACCACCGCCACAGTCATGACAGTCTGAGTAATTCTTGGTACAAATTTGGCGCCTTGGATGGAGCCATTGGAGATGTGAGCCGACGGAGTTTTTGAAAGTATTGGTATGTGGTGACTTTGCATTCAAGATTTGATAGCCAGAAATCGTCCAAAACACCAAAAGTAAATAGAGTACGATATCGACTGAACGTGGCTGGCATCAATCGACAATACATCAAGTCCAAGTGAACACCTTCAGTGCCTCGGCATCCGCATGTTACAAGTGCTCGGTGGTGAATTCCATTTGTGTGAACAATCCGGACATACCGGTTTTGAAATGCATCCGTCGTTGGGATAGCTGCCAGTGTGGAAAGATAATCGGCCACTGGCTTGTCATCAATCTCCTCCTCATCTGCATCTTCCATTTCCCCATCAATATCCATCTCAATATCCGTATCCATTGCCATGCCGGGTACAGGTGGAATCGGCACCCTGTCCCACAAACATCACTGCTCTTCTTCATCTCTTGCTGATTGCATTTGTTCCAGAATCTTGATCTGGTCTCCAAGGCATTTGGCAATATCAATGTTATCATAGTGTTTAACCAGGATATAATTTCCGACCTCCCACAATGTGGCCAATTGGAAGAATGTACCAGTCCAGCACTGTGCTCGGTGAAGAGGTGTTTCCCGATGTGTGTCCCTCATACAACATCTGCACAGGAGTTGCGGAGAAGTACAGTCTCGGCATCTCCAAACTGCATACCAACCGCCCGGACATTGCTCACAAATGCCACCATTTGGAAGCGCCTCTGAAGCTAACATTGCCCCCAGTAGTTGATCTGCCCGTTGAATGAAATCATCTATATATCTTTGTTGCTGAATACTAGTGTTTTAGTTATTGTATTATCTGCATAAGTTGTTTGGGATATAACCTTGTTAATGGGCCTCTCCATTGGAATTTTGTCTGTGACATTGAGCATTGGGAAGTCAATGTCATTGGGAATAACACTCTGTGCCTCTGTACGTGTGGTGCTCAGCTCATTGGATTGCATTTTTCACAGAGGTACCTCACGTTGTTTTGTTGAGGAACCTGCTGGTGTTTTTTGAAATGTAACCATATTGGCAGCATCATCGGCATCCTTGACCATCATTGTATCTTTCTTTGTGCATCTGCGCTTATGTTGTTGCATAGCGTTTGCAATTTGAGCGGAGGATGACTAGTTGGTGATCCAGGCAGCTACTGTATCTTTAGTGACAAGTGGCACCAGAGCCAGCCAACCCAAAATTAGAACAACTGGCTGCATTGGTGCACACATGTCTCTATCACATTCACCATCATCTTCACTTCACTGTTCATTCATCATGGCTACCAGAAAACCAAGAGTTGATTGCGTCTACACGAAGGAAGAGTGAGCGGTTATAAAACCATTCAAGCATGATTACCAGTCACAGGATGCAGCCAGACGTCAACACATCTTCCGAGCAAAAATGTTACCAGCAATATTTAACTATTGGACAGACAGCGGCGCTAAGGAAATGCCGGAGACTGAGCGTCACGAACGTGGTGTTGTAAGTTTGTTGTGAGATCTCTGTGCAATTTGTTCTCATCAAACGAGCACAGAAACTTGGCAAATGGGTGGCCAATAATTGGCGTCCGTACGTGACTGAGAAGGCAACAAAGAATATGTTGTCACATACAACATATATTGAGGTTGTTTGTGAAACAAAGAGGAATTTGGTCAAAGCAGAAGTAAGAAGAATGACTGGTGTTGGGACAGGAGAAATCACGGGGCAAGTGCACCCCTTCTTGACCTTGAACCACCACCTTCCCTTTTGGGACATCGGTGTGGACATTGTTGAGAATATACGCTATGGCTCGGAAACCCCGCTCTAAGTATACGCCCGCTGCTGCTGAGAGCCCTAAGCTCTCGCAATGTACTGAAAACTTCCTCGCCACGATCAATCAAGACGATCGTGTCAAGGGAATCATTCGCGCTGGACCATTCTATGCGCTCCCTGAGGCTGTCCGCTCCGTTGTCCAACGTGAGCTTGCGGCCATGAACATCACCAACATCGTGAGTGAAACGCCCGCTCACGTCGCCAGTCCTGTCCCGCTCCAGTGGGACACCACATCTGCACCACGTCGTGAAGACTACTCCGACGTCCTCGACTATATGGAGGCCTACGCGCGATGGAGGCACCCCTCCCTTGGGGCACCCCCACCGACCCCTTCTGCTGCTGCTACTCCCGCACCACCCACTCCTGCTGCTTTGACTGTCTTGGAGGTTCCCAGACAGTTTACTCCTTCCCCCTCTTCTTCGACTTCAACGGTTAAGCCCTCAAAAGAGGCCCCTGAGGAGCAGGAAGACACGTCCGACTATGAGGACTCACTCGACGACTACGCTCACTTCATGCGCGAGTCTGGCAATCGCTTCGATGTTCTCAAGGCACTGCTCTTAGGAGCCTCTGCCGCTGAACTCAAGAAATTCCATGAGGCCATCAAACCCTGGGCTGACCTCCTCACTCACTATCCCGACGCCACTCCGTCCCCCCCTTCCTCCCCTGCTGCACCCCTGCCTCATGCTGAGGATGTGGCTATGCTTCCTCCACCTCGCTCGTTCAGCAAGGCATCCATTCAAACCGCGCCCCCTCCACGCCCCAAGGTGCATGTCGAGGAACCCATTACTGGCACACCTCGTGTCAGAAAGTCTTACGCGAGTGCTGCGGCCCACTCCTCCGGCCCACCTCGCCCTCCCAACGTGTCTGCACCGCCCACCCCTCGTGTCGACCCTGCTCCAGCCCAGGAGCCCGTCTCAGGCAGGCGCCCTACGAAGCGCCCTTACTACGCTACTCGCGGCCCCACTCGCCGCCAATTTTACATCGCGACCGATAGCCGGGCCTTGTCCCTGGCTTCCATCTCTTTCCCGCAGCTTGTACGTATGTGCAATGCTGCTCTCGTCCGTGCCAAGTCTACCTTGAAGGTGGACTCAGCATGCTTTTCATCATTCGGTGTCACTTGTGCCACCTCCGCTGTTCCTACAGACGCTGACCTTGACACGGTCACATCTGCTTTAAGCGCCAAACTCCCCAGTGCTTCCCTGTCCCTCCCAGCATCAAAGTCCTTCATCAAGGTCATTGACGTCCCCTTCTACAAGGCCGGTCACGGCGTTCCCCCTTCCATCGACAAGCTGCGAGCTGAGCTCGGCTCATCTATTCTCAAACTCTCGCATGTCTCACACATGCGATTCGTACGCAACACCCCTAAGTCCGATACCGGAACACTCTGGATCGACTTGATCGATACACAGCGAGGCACCCGCGCCTCTTCCTACATCAACCGCCGGCTCCTCCTCAACGGTGCCGACTGCTCTATCCGTGGTGCTAAGGCCCACACCGGTACCCCCCAGTGTCAGCAATGCTGGAAATGGGGCCACCCCTCTTCCGCTTGTCGTCGTCCAACGCCGACTTGCCCCACGTGTCAGGGTCCGCACAAGAAGGACTCTCACCACTCTATGGCCGGCTGCTGCAAAGGTAATGCTTCAGCACGCCCTCCTATCCCCCCTACCCCCACCGGCGTGGCTTGTCCCCACGTCTCCTCCTGTCTCAACTGCGGCGCTAAACACGCTGCGGATGATAAACGGTGCCCTTTCTGGCGCCACCGCTACGATCGCGATTGGATCCGCGGTCGGTACACACGGGACGCGGCAAGCAAGAAGGCCCCTGCCCCATCTCGATCTCGGTCCGGTACCTCCGGACAATCCACCCCCTCTGTGCCCCGCGTGCCTCGCCGCACGCGTCCTGTCCCTAACCCCCCCATTCCCCTTCCTGAGGAGAT
>QFDT01001048.1:0-15078 GCA_003315915.1 Macrolepiota dolichaula
TCCAATTTTATTGCACTAGTGTCTAACTAAGTACAAACGGGCGCGCGATCGCAGTCCCAAGTCCGAAACACCAAGCCAAGAGACAGAAGAGGATAAGAAATGACAAGCTACTGAGTCCGAGACGAGGCGAGCGAAGTGAGTCGAGTCGAGGGAGAGAGAAAAACTAAGCTAGTAGATCGAAGATGAAATTGAGAAGTGGCGCCAACCGCAATAACAAAGCGGAAGTCGACGAACACTAGCCCTCTGTGTATATAAACTAGCTGTCTGGCGTCTGTAGGACCCAGACTTAACAACCTGTCTACAGCCTAGCCTGTCTTATCCTATCTTCTATCTGATCTTTTGATCTCATCTCATCTCTCACTTGCTTATCTAAGACTGCTGTTCCCCTGCCTCTATCTTGAGCTTAGGTAAGCATCAGGATTTGTGATAGATCACTTGCTCTCAGCTGGACAATTACACCAGTCTGGGTTATATAGTCAAGCTGATCAATATGGCACAGTATTTTGTGATAAAGCCGGAAATGCAGTACTGAGTGCTTGCCCTTGCTCTATGTTCCAATCATCTATTCAGGTGGTTAGTACTCACATTATTAAGCATACAAAGCTTAACCCTGTTAGCTTACAAGCCAGGGAACCCAGCTATGAAATCTGGCATCAACGTTTTGGACACCCTTCTGACAAAGTGCTCAGTTGCTTACCACAGCAGACTCAAAACACACCAAAAATAACTACTCCTCTTTGCAAACATATATGTCCTGCCTGTGCAAAGGGGAAGATGAGTCAGAAGCCATTCAAAGAAAATCTAACTTGTGCTCAAGATGTCCTTGAAATTGTCCATTCAGATCTATTTGAACTCCCTGTCTTATCTTATGGGAAATACAAATGGGTCATAACACTTTTGGACGATTACTCCTCTCATGCTCATATTGCTCTGCTTAGAAAGAAGTCAGAAGCTGCTCCCAAAATGATTGAGCTAATGACGCTTCTGATGAATCAAACAAATAAGAGCATTAAGAAGCTATGCACTGATTGAGGAGGAAAGTTTATCTCTCAAGGACTACAGAGCTTTTTACGAGAAAAGGGGATAGTGCATGAAATGAGTGCACCACACATCCATCAACAAAATGGATGTGCTGAAAGACTGAACAGAACATTGCATGAGAAGGCCCAAGCTATGCGCCTTCAAGCTTGTCTTCCTGACAGCTGGTGGAACTTTGCAATTAATACAGCTGTTCATGTCTATAATTGTACTCCCCTTGGACAAATTGGATAGAAAACACCTGAAGAATTATTCACTGGTGTTAAACCTTCAGTGTCCCATATTCGTGTGTTTGGCTGCGGTGCATATGTCTACCTCCCACACACTATACGAGTGAATAAACTTTCACCTTGTTCTGAATTAATGATATTCCTGGGATATGACAGCACCAAAAATTATATCTTCATGCACCACACACAGGGCAATATGCTGTTTGTTTCTCCTACAGCCATATTTGATGAGGGATACTTCCCTTGATGTCCAGATTCCAAACCTTCTAATCACAAAGAAATAGAGTTGAATCCTCCAAAAGATTTGTCAACACCTAAGCCATCCTATATCAAGACAACTAAGGATGCACCACCACCACCTATGCCTACGTCTCTAGATTGGCATCCTGCATCTCCTCAACCAAGGAATATACCTTTACCTCCTTCAATACCATCCACAAGAGCTCCATTATCTTCACCATCACCATCTGGAACGCCTCTGAGACCTAAGACATCTTCACCTCCAGTGACTCCACAGCAGGAGCCTGAACAACCTGAAAGGCCTGACTAGCCTGAGGCTGGTCCTTTGAGACCAAGGAGACCAAAAACTCCTGTTCCAGCACCAGAACCTAGACGTTCAACTCGTCAGACTCACCCGCCTACTAGGCATGGCAATGTCTATGGTGAAAATAAACGTCCCTCTGAAATAATGAGAGACTATGATGAATTATTTCCTCCACAAGACAAACCTATACCTGATCCTCATGATGATGAAGGACAGGAGGAGTTGGAGGAAAATGAAGAAGAGGAAGAATTTGAAGATGCTGACGAAGAAGAATATGAGGAGGAGGAGAGTGATCCCCCCTCTCTATCTGGACTGGTAAATCCAGATCAGCAATCTTCTTTCACTCATCTTGTGAAGGAAGGAGGAGTAGCTTTCATCAATTTTCTCTTGGCACAAAGAACATCTGAAAAAGACACACCTGTCACTTTGAAAGACATCGCAAAACTACCTGCTGAAGTCAGACAGAAGTGGCTTGACGCTTGCCTTGAAGAACTTGAAGCACTCTTTAAACAAGGAGTTTATGAATTGGTGGACCTTCCAAAGGGAAGAAAAGCAATTAAGAATCACTGGGTGTTTGTAGAGAAGGCTGATGGTCGACTACAATCTTGCCTTGTTGCTAAAGGTTTCTCTCAAGTCAAAGGAATTGACTTTGATGAGTTATTCTCTCCAGTAGTCAGATATAAAACAGCTCAACTATTACTTGGTCTCACAGCTATTGAGGACTGGGACATCCTCAGTGTCGATGTAAAGACAGCATATCTATATGGGAAACTGGATGAAGAAATCTATATGGAACAACCTGAAGGCTTTTGTCTCCCTGGACATGAAAATAAAGTCTGGAGACTACGTCGAGCAATCTATGGCCTTAAACAGGCTGGATTATGCAATTGCTAAGGACGTATCCCGGCATCCGGGGTTTTCTGAGGCTGTAGGTCGATTGTGAGTCTGTAATGGCCGACGACGCCCATTCATTAATTTCAGCTATCAGCCAACACAGCAGCAATGTCAATGCCATACCCTATGGTCCCCTTATCGCCTTATTCAACACAATGCTGAACGTCGTCCGAGATCACCAATTCCAAAAACGATTGGATGAATACCTTTGCCCAGAGGACGTCAACAGGTACATAAAGTTCATTCGCTATGAACCCTGTCACCCAGCAAACAATTGGTTGGCGGATTCGAAAGATACCTGCACGCCCTTCAAGCCAGGAGTTTTGGTCGTTTATGACGATCCTATTCAAACGTCCAAAGGCAGACCCGGAGCAGCACGGAAGGACCCTATTCCACCAAGCTCAGAACAAGAGTGTCATGTTCATCAACCTCAGTTACCACCATGTTTCGGAGGTGACAGCGTCAATCTCAAGAATGTTGCCAGCTTCATCAAACTCGAATGGGACACACCTGCGCCAAAGAAAGATGGCCTCCACGTTAAACTCGAAAACCCGTGGGACACGAGGGATGAACGAAGTGCGTTGATTTTGATAACATTGTTTATCCCCCCTCAACCTGTGTTTACAGCTGGTACCAAGCGGAAGGCTACAGATAGTGGACCCACAGCTGTCAAACGGTCAAAGGGATGTTGTCATACAATGGAAGGTGTTCAGGGACGAATGTGAAGATTCAGACAAGTCGACGGACTCTCCCAGCCACACATTAGGATCCCTCACGCAACTGGACACCGACACTGTAGGGTTTCTCTCTTGTGGTCACCATGTACCGCACACAAGCGGGACCTTGATGCGATGTAAGATATATTTACTCGAACTCTGCCAATGTTTTGACGCCTTTGAAGATAACAATGTCTGTGTTACCTGGTTTGATTGCGAAGGTACTATCATGTTGGATAACATTGATATTCTCGAGCAACCTGAGAAATTCGTCAGTTTGGTCATCACATTCTCCAGATTCAACATTACGGACTGGGGAATTCATCCAAGGGGGGCATCAGTGAACTGACGGTCCTAGGCAAGTTGGAAGAGGATATATCGGTAGAGGTGGATTTGAAGGATAACAACAACATCCATCACCAACGAATCTCTCTGTGTGGACGCGGAACGTGGGTTCTGGTCAAATCCAGGGGACCTCAACAAAAGTGGCTATCAAAATATCCCATCCGTAACAAAGGCACAGCTCCGAGGCAGAGTTCATTCGAAAAGGGGTCAAGGTAGAGAGTCAGAATTTGCCAACACTCTGCGGACATTGCGAACTGGATTACATCCCGAAGGTAAATAAAGATCACAGCCGACAAGCTCGAATCGTTGTCTTTGGTTATTTGGAGGAGCTGATGTGCCTTGGGAACGCTCGGGATTTCCGCTCGGCTTGGCTTTAATGCATGATTGGTAGGTTCCTATTCTGTTCTTCTTCGCTGATGCTGAGGCTTGACTGCCCTCCCAGTACATTACATCATGTGGAAAAACGGTATACAACATGGCGATATCAGCCTCGGAAATCTGATGAGGTATCAGAAGGACAATAAAATCACTGGGGTGCTCAACGACTGGGACCTTGCCAGCGATTCCACCAACACCACACAAGAGGAACACACGGGCATTCCACGCACAGGGACAATCCCTTTCCTTGCACTCAATATTCTTGGCGGGGGTGCTTCCAATTTGCGGATGTACCGGTGTGAACACAAATCATTCCATTGGACTTTCCTCTATTGTTGCCTTTATACCCCAGATAACAAGCATTTCCTTGAAGAATGGTGCGGCTTGTCTAGGACCCGCAACACACGCCTCGCCTTTCTTACGGAGATGAACCGAAAGACACCACGGGAGGGTTGGGAAGAGGAATATAGATGGGCCCGCCGGGTCTTAGCGTGGTTCATGCACGACATTGCTGGATATCTCAAACTTGTACAGATGACGGATGCTTCCTCAACGGATGATGGTGAATACGATCTCTTGACCTACATGGAAGAGGATCAGGACATGCCAAATCCCCCGGAGGTGTCGTTTAAGCTGCCGGATTACTCTCCGCTTGCAATTTTGACGGCTCTTCTTCAATGTTACAGGGAAAAAAAGTTGCCTACAATGTCCAAGATAGTCAAAAAGCTCAACTTTAATGGAGACAATTCAAGTAGATAATGCAGAACATATGATTTTTTCCAATTATATTCTAGCTTCCCTTCGCCAGGCGAGCATCCTGTTTACCGTCACTTTGTGCATACGCTGAAGAAGTGACAATGAGCTCACGAATGAAAACAAAATAGCGAGTGGCTATGTGTCCGTCAGCGTCCAAGGCAACAAGAATCCGATAATCCAAGTCGCGGATTAAGCTTTGGCAAATTCACTTGTAATTGGCTTTGAGGACGAGCTCCTTGACCATGACGAAGTCGCGTGGCCTCTTCTGGAGCTGAATGGGCGATGAGGTTGGCAGAGTGCTGGTCAGGTATGTTGCTCCTGCAAGGTTGAAAGGCAGGGGTGGTTCGAGGCCGTGAGCAAGATAATAAGGGGAGTACCCCGTCGCTGATTTCTGGAGTGAGACTTGTTCTCTGCGTTGTTGGCTTTTGGTTTTTTGAGGGCGTACAAGTACGCCAACTGCCTAAAAAAAGAACCACGTAGTAGTTGCCGAAGGCGTCCTACTAGCCCCTTCATTGACTAGGGTGGGATGCTTAATTAAGCTAAGGGGGTTGTAGCTTCGCTAGGCTTCGGCTAGCGAAGCGTACTCCATATACTCCTAAAGAAGATAAAGCTAAAGTATATAATATACCTAATGAAAAATCTGATAAAGATAAACCTTACTGAAAGGGTAACGAGTTTTTGGCGGCGGGTGTCCTCTCCTTCGGCTGTCTCGATAAGCCACTCTCTTATGTCGCAATGCCTTCGCACCACTATGCTGTTTGCTTGAGATCTGTAGGAGGAGATCCGTATGTGGTTGATCTTATACTTTGTCTACAGGTACTCTGGATGAACCACCTGTTGGAGGTGATGTCGCGTCCGCGTTGCCACCGTTGAGATTCAGAATGAAGACCTTCAGCGATGACCGTAATGTTGAAGGTTCGTTGATGATTTCTGTTGCGAAGGTGTCCACTACTCGATCCAATTGGCTTCGATGCCAGATTCGTAGCTATTCCATTGGACTTTTCTCTATACTTGCCCAATGCTCCAGACAATCGAGAGTTCCTCAAAGTATAGTACGAGTTGCCCCGAAATCGTGAAATACGTTTGACGTTTCTTCTGGCCGGCGGGGACAATATGACACCACGAGAGGGTTGGGACGGTAATGCATGTGGGAGTGTCGGATCTTAAGATGGCTCGCGGAGGATATTGCGGGACATTTGTGACCCCAAGCAGTGAGGAATGCTGGCGATATTAGTATAACGTATAATCTCTCCACCTTAATGGAAGAGTATCAGAATCGGAAACGGCCTCCAGATACTTCTTCGCCGCAGAAGCAAAATTTCTCTCCATTGACTATCCTTACGTATATACATTATTGCTACGACAAGAAAGACTTACCCAGAATGCAGGGGATAGTCCAAATTCTCGAGTCAGGTACAGACAACTCGCAGATAATGCGGACCGTGTTCATCGTTTACTCATTCAGGAGTTTTTCCATTTGATTTGATATCTTGCCTATCATTTGTGCAGTCGTCCCAGAGGCACCTTTTTCATCTCTTATTGAACATGAACGTCGATTTTTGCTGAGAATGTCGATAACTCTTCCATTTCCCCTAGGTGGTTGTGTGGTATTGGATGATACTGACGCAGACATGGGTATTGCCACATATCAAGCCCCAAGATCCAAGTGCTTGTAACAGCGTTCGTCTGCTTCTGCATCTTAGAGTGAATCACTAGGTTTCCCCCACGTTAGGCCGGCCTGCATTTCTTCAACCCGTTATAGACTAAGCAGTATCAGTCTTCTATTCCATTTCAGCGCATTCCTTGCAAACCTGATGTGTCGTTCAGGAAAGGGCCCAATGGCTAGGACTTTGCGAGTACTTGGTAGTACACCAGTCCTCGGTCTAGTGCTGCGAGACCAACGCTTGACGTTTAACCGTAGTAACCTCAATCCCTTCATATGGGGCGTTCTAATCACCGCCAGTTCTCTAGCATACCCACACAAATATTACTTTCCTCCACAAGTATTGGTCTTGGTGAAAGATTGCGACTCCGTCCACGGTAATAGGAGACTCCGATTTGATCCCCGCCACGGGAGTTCTCAGTCGGGTTTATCGTCATCAGCCTGAAAGTCGTATCCTGTACGTTGGGTATTGTTGCCGGTCAATTGAGAACATAATGGTTTCAGGCTGTTGCAATTGCTTGCGTGACGAGAATTTGGGAACGAGCCCTCGGGACACATCAACACCCGTTCCTGACCGGGTAGTCCACTGTCATCCAACGAGGATTGGAGATAGGTTTTGCGAGTGGTCACAACAAAGGTCATACTGATAATCCCGTAATAGTTATGAGATTCTTTCACATGGTGGGCGGAAGCGGCAATCTATCAATGATGCATGATGCATGATGCGTGACGCGTCATGCCGTAACGATCAAAATCGCGGCTAGAAACTTCCTTCCACCTCTGAAAAACAAAAATCAGGCCCATGTCTGCGACCTCGCCTCTGATTCCGTTTTCATCGCGCAAAAGTGGAGAAAAAATGTATGGTATGGTGGTATTAGCCTCGGCAGTCTACACGCAACGTCAACACGAATAAAGAAATACGTTTCATCGAATTGCCATATTTGCCTTTTCAGTGCTCCGGGCTTGTCGTCCCACCGCCGTCCCTGCCCAACATGCCCGCCACATGCGACCCCACAATGCACTAACGCTATAACAGTTTATGTTCTCCACTCTGGCTGTGCATAAACCTTCCGAACAATGTCATACTAGGATATATGCAGACTTGACAATGATATGTACTATCCCATGCCATAAAATCGCAAGACTGTTACCCCCTTTATCTGCTCCGGGGAAAAGACAAATCAAGCATCGCGTTCCACGGACCCTTGACCAATTTCCTCTCCCTATTCGTGTTCGTAGTCCTACTCCTGTTCAACTTCTACGCGGTGGCGATTCGAACTTGGTCATAAACACATCCAAAATATCAGAATAGCAAACTACATTTTTTTGAAGAGAGGGCTCTTGAATCTTTCGATACTTGCGCCCGAGAGTCGGGCCTATCATAAACATGATATGTTATGTGGGTGGAGCATAAGTCCGAGCGCCCTCCCTATTCCGACTCCAAAGGACTAGTATGCGACAAGTTCGGCACACGGCACAATAGATTTTCTTTGACCTGCCAGTGTGGAAGTTTCAGCCGGGGAATCGTTTTCGTCGATGGGCTGGCAGGATTAGGGTCGCGACGTAATAACACGCTAGAACATCATGCGCCAAGGGAGATATAGCACCCAGGCTCGGCTATAAAATGTCTATAAAATCGCGACAAGAAATAACGGAAAACATTCCTCACACTGTTCTTTCTCTACCTCGTTGAAACTCGAACCATGAAATCTTTCTTGCTTGTGAATGCAGCATTGTTGCTATCAACCGCCTCGGCTAGAACCTTCACGGTGTGTATTTTTGGACTTGCCCTTATGTCCGTATGCACTGATGTATCACATCCCAAAAGGTCAAGAATAACTGCCCATTCACGATTTGGTAAAGACCTTTCGCTAACTCATCACGTATACGCGATCCTAATGAGAATTCATCATGACCGTAACGAACCAGGCCAGCTGTACGTCCCTCAAATATCACATTCTATGAATAGAGCACCTCCAGCTGACGACAACAAAAATACTGATTATATAGATGTACACTGATCTGAACGTTCCTAACAATACGCCTCCGCTCCACCCAACTGGGTAAGTCACCCACCATACTTGAAGAAACGGCAAGCCTAATGAACTTGACAGATGGGAAGCCCGCCCGGGTACCAGTGTGAGCTTCAACGTTCCGAACGGCTGGAAATCCGGTAGAATCTGGGTCAGTTATTATATCTTCTACCAGAACCTACCCACACTCACTGTCAACTCTCGTATAACAGGGCCGACGCGATTGTAATTTCGCGTCCAACCCTGGACCCAACTCGTGTCTCTCTGGTGGATGCAATGGCGGATTACTCTGCGACCCGCGCACCGGTGGTGTAAGTTCGTCCTCATAGGAGATAAAGGACAGAAAACTGAAAGCGTGGTATTAGGGTGTTCCCCCCGCCTCTCTTGCCGAATGGACCTTGCAAGCGGACGGTAACAAGGACTTTTACGATGGTACGTCTCACCCCCCTACTCAAACCCAAGATAATAAAATACTAAAAACTTTTCTTAGTTTCCTTGGTGGATGGGTACAACCTCCCGATGAGCATCACGAACAACAAAGGGTGTCCCACCGCTGATTGCCCCGTCGACCTCAATGCCAAATGTCCGTTCTCTCCCCTTCCTTCTACGTCCTGATTGAACCAACTAAATTTGATGGTCCCACCTCTCAGGCCCCCAGGAGCTTAAAGGTCCTGTGGACTCTAAAGGATCCACGCTTGGGTGTAAGAGTGCCTGCGTGGCTAATCTCGATGGCAACCCAGGCAAGTAGTATCCCACCAATACCTCATAGAGTTGAAATTTGACGAACGACCGTTTGGACACAACTACAGCCGACT
Source organism: Macrolepiota dolichaula (assembly GCA_003315915.1). Lineage (NCBI taxonomy): Eukaryota > Fungi > Basidiomycota > Agaricomycetes > Agaricales > Agaricaceae > Macrolepiota > Macrolepiota dolichaula. The sequence goes on from QFDT01001048.1 coordinate 9,413, forward strand.
CTCCCAACTGTTGTTCTGGATCACACAGCACCCCGGCTACGTGCCCCCCCTCCGGTGCGTATCAAACACACATATATACACACACCCTCTTATGTCTGATTGGTTCATATCGGGTTTAGGTGTGGCATTCTACGACTACTTCAAGAAAGGGTGTCCAAAGGCCTACGCCTATGCGTATGACGAGTCGAGCAAGACGGCGCTCTGGACTTGTGATGCGGGGCTTCGTGCTGACTACACTCTCACCTTCTGCCCCTGAGACCCATATATACCATGCGTAGAGAGATATTTCTGTTCTAAATAAGAGACACTTTGCTTTTAATTAATACAGCTTCTGATTGATTGAGCCTTATGGAACATTCCTTGCACGATTTTCTTGAGCGTAGATGACAGTAACTTCAAGCGTCAGAGCATCAAGCTTCGAGCTTCGAGTCTGGTACTAGCACCTGCTCCCCTCAAGTGTGAACTACTCTCCCGTGGCACTTGCAACCCTTAAGTAGGTATAAATTCGAGGCCGTATCACGAAAAATAGACGCATCAGGATTCCAACGCGCTAATTGCCGGCTAGAGTCCGTGGTCTCCACCCTGGCTGTGCACGGCTCTCTTCCGAATAATGTCATACTATGATATATATATACTACTTCACGAAGATACATATCCCATGCTATACAATCAAGACTCTTATACCCCCTTAGTCCGCTCCAATGATAAGAAAAACAAATATCACGTTCCATGCACTTTCGGTGCTTTTCATCCCCCTATTCGCATTCGTAGCCCCACCCTTTTTTTTTCTTTCCACGTGGTGGCGGTTCGAATATGTTACGAACGTATCCAAGACATCGAAAGAAAGTAAAAAAAAAAAAACTGCGCATTTCTTGATACATCACATCCGAGGAGGGTTCTTGGATCCATTGTTACCTGCTCGGGCCTATCATAGTCACTATATTAGATCAGGGTGGAGCATAAATCCGAATGCGCTCCAAAGGAAAGGTCTACCAGTTACACAAGTTCGGCACGGCAACATATTTTTTATTTTTATCTAGTAATGGAAGTTTCAATCGACGAGATCACATTCGTCGTCGGGTTAGAAGATTCGGGTTGTGACTTGACAACAACATACGAGAATAATCATGTGCCAAGGGGTTCTTGCATGGAGAGGTGGGTGGTGTATAAAAAATCGCGAGGAGAATATGGAAGACCCATAGAGACATTCCCCCTCTCCACTCCATCTCGGACTTGCTAGACTTGTCGAAATCTCCAGCTATGAAGTCATTCTTCCTTGCGAATGTAGCGTTGTTGGTAGCGACCGCCTCGGCTCGGACCTTTACGGTATGTGTTTCTTTACATCTTGCGTGGTGTTCGAATACTAATGACCATACACCAGGTCACGAATAACTGTCCATTCACGATTTGGTAAATACCTTTCGCTAACCATAACGTATACACCACTCTTACTAGCTCGCACACCGCACATTGTAATCGTGATGAACCAGGCCAGCTGTGCGTCTCCCCAAACATCATTTCATTAGAACACCGCCGGCTTACGATTACGCAAATACTAATCACATAGATGTTCACGGATTTAAACGTCCCTAACAACACGCCTCCAAGCCAACCAACCGGGTAAGTCGCCCACCACACTAAAAATAAAGGCAAGCCTAATGGGATTGGGTATAGATGGGAAGCCGCCGCCGGTACCAGCGTGAGCTTCAGCGTTCCTGATGGTTGGAAAGCCGGTAGAATCTGGGTCAGTCATCACATCTTTACTACTAGAGTCAAACCCACACTCAGCCCGCGTAACAGGGCCGACGTAACTGTGATTTCTCCACCAACCCAGGACCGAACTCGTGCCTCGATGGTGGATGCAACGGTGGATTACTCTGCGATCCACACACCGGAGGTGTAAGTTCCCTCCCTCCTCCTTCTCAAAAAAGGAGGTCAAAATATTAAGCACACGGTATTAGGGCGTTCCTCCTGCCTCTCTCGCCGAATGGACTTTACAAGCCGACGGTAATCAAGACTTCTACGATGGTACGTCTCCCACCAAACAAAAACCACCCAAATAACAAAAGAAAACCTCTCACAGTCTCTCTGGTGGATGGATTCAACCTCCCGATGCGTATAACGAACAACAAAGGATGCCCAACGGCAGAATGCCCCGTCGATCTTAACGCCAACTGTTCGTTTCTCTCCTCCATCCACCTTTAGGGCTTCCTCATAAATCACTCATCGTCATCTTACAGGCCCGGCGGAACTTAAAGGTCCTTCAGACTCTACAGGCGCTGCAGTCGGGTGCAAGAGCGCCTGCGTGGCTAACATTGATGGAAATCCATGCAAGTTCTCCCTCCCAATGCGCTGATGGCTGAAATTGACTGTTTTGGTGAACATAGCCGACTCTGCCAACTGTTGTTCTGGATCGCATAATACCCCGGCTACGTGCCCTCCCACTGGTGCGTACTATGCGAATATACTTGTGCCTGATCGATTTAAGATTTTGATGTTGTGTTTAGGTGTGGCGTTCTACAGCTACTTCAAGGGCAACTGTCCAAACGCCTACGCCTACGCGTTTGATGAATCGAGCGGGACGGCACTCTGGACTTGTGATGCGGGGCTCGGTGCCGATTATACCCTTACCTTCTGTCCCTAGGACCTATGTAGAGAGAATCATTCCTTTCAATAAGAGATGCCTTGCCTTGACGAAAAACTCGAAATTTCATAATCTACAACACCACAAAGCAGAACGAATTACGAAGTAAACCCACCCTCCTCAACCCACACTCCAGTACTTCCCTCACCCGTCCCCCCACCTGAACCAACCATCGAACTCCCCAACAAAAACTCTTCCGCTGCGCTCCCTCCCCCTCCACCGCCAAAGTCGTCTCTCAACTTGACGGCTTTGGCCAAAAAATCGCGACTCTTTCCCACATCCAAATCCAACCTTGTCAAGAGGGCCGATTGTGTCTGCACCTGCTTCAACAAGGCGTCTACCTGTGTTTTTGTAATTGTTGGGGGAGGGTCTGAAAAGGTGACTGTGCCGTTGGCTGAGATCTGTGCGGATATCTCGTTTGATTCAATCTAGAACAACACCTTGAGTGAGCAAGTGAGTGAAGGAGGGAGGGGGAGAATCGAACCATGTTGAGAAGCATTTCGCGAACATGCTCGACGGAATCGATTTTGACTTGACGAGCGATATCGGTCAAATTAAGGGTAACATAAGTCCCAATGAGTCTCTTGAGCGCCCATCTAGGCGCACGATCAATCGCCTGACCAACCAATCCAATATTCTTATCCTACAAAATAAGAGATCAACACGTCCAACAAACAAAAAAGAGACAACACAAACTCACCGTGGCAAACACCTGCCTATCCTTCTTCACAATCTCCCTCAAAACCCCCACATCCCCCGGATACGCATTCACAAATGTATTATACGGCGTATTCTTAAACAGCCTCGTCAAATTCTGCAACGCGTATTTGGGCAACGGCTCCGCCTTGCCCTTTGCAATCAGCTGAACCAACCTCATCTTCTTCAAAGCCTCGAGTTGAATCGCGCTGGCGACCACGGCAGGAGCCGTGACGCATATATCAAAAAATTCTTCAGCGGCGGACCAGCGCTTGAGAGCGGCAAGGGCGATACCGCCCGTGTAGTGATAGATGAGATTATCAGTATAGTGCATATCTGTGCTGTCGATTGTGGTGATGGGGTGTGCGAGTATGGGAAGTGCATCTGTAAATCTGCGTGAGGATACGCATAACTGGTGGGGAAGTAATGATTAATGGTGAATTTTGGTGTATGTGTGTGGTAAACGTACGAGGAGGAATTGGGGATGGAGGGCCGTAAGGCATGATGGATCTGAGACGAAGCGTTGGATAAGTGAACGAAGTGGTAGGATAGCTGCGATTTGCTGGTGTACAGTATTTGTGAGTGAGAATAATGAAAGAATGGGAAGGGACGGACGTTGTTGTAGTGTGCAGCGAGACGAGTGAGGTTTTTGCCCAGCAGGATCACTTTGGAAATAAATTGTAAATTCGATGTAATTTTCACGAGTAGGGAAGTACGCTTGCCTCGTTCTGGCGCACATCTGACTTGGCTCTGGTCAAAGTTCTGACAAAAGCTGTCTACGACCTGCCAGGGGGGTGGCACAGCTCCATGGACCGAGACGCGGGCTGAGCTGGTGGATGTAAAGGTCAAGATAATCAGAGGGGAGTAGTAGGGAGAGTGTAGCTACAGGATATATAGGACGCCTAGAGAGTTTACGCGAGGGTCGAGGATGCTGAGTGGATCCTGGCCCGAGGAGAGGGTGCTTGCGAGGATGATCTCGCGGGTGTCGGCGGGGATGTTCCTAAGGGAGTCGCTGAGTACGCGTATATTCTGCGAGGATGTTATCTGTGCAAAGATTGTGTCGAGGTCGAGCTGGTCCATCTCTCCTCCACTCAAAATCACATCTCTCCCCTCAACAGCCCAATATCTAGTCACGTGGACTTAATGACTTTTGGATGACTAAGCCAGTCTCCTTGACACAGGCGCGCTTGTAACGAGACGCGTCCGTTCATCCCTGGCCGTACCTCTACACACTCAATAACGGATGATGCGTGGGGCTGTAGGAGAGATGGAGAGCCTTTAGTCCTTCCTGACTTGTCTGGGAAGCGGATACAGAGTTTTGCTTTCAGGTTGGTTGTGCGGCTTGTTTTGTGTGTTGGCCTTTCTGGTAGGGGCTGACCATCGTGTCGTGTAAACATGAGGAATGTAGTATTGCATCCCTTCTTGACCTTGTACCACTACCTTCCCTTTTGGGACATTGGGGTGAACATTGTTGAGAATATACACTATGGCTCGGAAATCTCGTTCTAAGCATACGCCCGCCGCCGCTGAGGGCCCTAGGCTCTCGCAATGTACTGAAAACTTTCTTGCCACGATCAACCAAGACGATCGTGTCAAGGGAATCATCCGCGCTGGTCCACTCTACGCTCTACCTGAGGCTGTTCGCTCCGTTGTCCAATGTGAGCTTGCGGCCATGAATATCACTAATATCGTGAGTGAAACACCTGCTCACGTCGCCAGTCCTGTCCCACTCCAATGGGACACTACCGCTGAACCGCGTCGTGGAGACTACTCCGACGCCCTCGACTACATGGAGGCCTACGTGCGTTGGAAGAATCCCTCCCTTAAACCACTCCCAACGACCCCCTCTACTGCCGCCACCCCTGCACCATCCACCCCCACCACTGCGATTGTCCTGGAATCTTCCAGGCAACCTTCCCCTTCCCCTTCCTCATCAAACTCAACGGCTAAGCCCTCCAAGGAGGCACCGGAAGAGGACGACGAGGAAGACGTGTCCTATGCGGACAACAACCTCGATGACTACGCTTACTTCATGCGCGAGTCGTCCGACCGGTTTGATGTTCTCAAGGCATTGCTCTTAGAAGCTTCCGCCGCCGAACTCAAGAAATTCCGGGAGGCCGTCAAACCCTGGGCCGACCTCCTTACACACTATCCCGACGCCACCCCGTCCCCTCCCTCTCCACCTGCTGCACCTCTGCCTCATGTAGAGGATGTGGCTATGTTTCCCCCACCTCGCTCCCTTAGCGAGGCATCCGTCCAAACCGCGCCCCCTCCACGCCCCAAGGTGCGTGTCGAGGAACCCATCACTGGCACACCTCGTGTCAGA
>QFDT01001048.1:15167-32827 GCA_003315915.1 Macrolepiota dolichaula
GTGCCAACCCTGCTCCAGCCCAGGAGCCTGTCTTAGGTAGGCGCCCTGCGAAGCGCCCATATTATGCTACTCGCGGCCCCACTCGCCGCCAGTTCTATATCGCGACCGACAGCCGGGCCTTGTCCCTGGCTTCCCTCTCCTTCCCTCAGCTTGTACGCACGTGCAACGCTGCCCTCACCCGTGCCAAGTCCACCTTGAAGGTGGACTCGGCTTGCTTCTTGTCATTTGGCGTCACGTGCGCCACTTCTGCCGTCCCTACCGACGCTGACCTTGACACGGTCACGTCAGCTTTAAGCGCTAAACTCCCTGGCGCTTCCCTCTCCCTCCCGGCGTCGAAGTCCTTCATCAAGGTCATTGACGTTCCCTTCCACAAGGCCGGCCACGGCGCCCCTCCCACCATCGACGAACTGAGAGCTGAGCTCAAGTCGTCTATTATTAACCTATCCCACGTGTCGCATATGCGATTCGTACGGAACACTCCAAAATCCGATACAGGTACGCTTTGGATCGACCTGATCGACACTCAACGAGGCACCCGCGCCTCTTCTTACATTAACCGCCGGCTTCTCCTCAACGGGGCCAATTGCCCTATCCGTGGCGCCAAGGCCCACACCGGTACCCCCCAGTGTCAACGATGCTGGAAATAGGGCCACCCCTCCTCCGCCTGTCGGCGCCCAACGCCGACTTGCCCTACATGTCAGGGTCCTCACAAGAAGGACTCTCATCGCTCTATGGCTGGGTGCTGCAAGGGAAACCCTGCCGCCCGCCCTCCTATCCCTCCTACCCCCGCTGGCGTGGCCTGTCCCCACGTCTCCTCCTGTCTCAACTGCGGCGCTAAACACGCTGCGGACGACAAACGGTGCCCTTTCTGGCGCCATCGCTACGATCGCGATTGGATCTGCGGTCGGTACGCACGTGACGCGGCAAGCAAGAAGGCCTCTGCCCCGTCTCGATCTCGGTCCGGCACTCCCGGACAATCCACCCCTGTGCCCCGCGTGCCTCGCCGCACGCGTCCTGTCCCTCCCCCCGTCCCCATTCCCGAGGAGTTGGAAGATGATGATTCGCTGAGCGGCGTGTTCGGCGACGATGACGACGCCCTGAGCTACGCAGGGTAAATTCCATTCTTTATGATGGTGTCTCTCTTCCGGCGCGTAACCCTTTTGGCGCTGGTTGTCACTCTTTGTTCTCGCTGTTTCGTTTGTCTTGTTTCTTTTGGCTGGGCTCATTCTCACTTCGTACGCCGTGTTGAGGCGTATTACTTCACTCTTAAATTGCACATCAGTGTAGTTATATTCTTGGACTCTCAGGCTCCGGCCACCTTGGGACTGCTATCGCGCGCCCATTTGTTGTACTTAGCTTATGACAATAAACTTGGATTTAAAAAAAAAAAAAAAAAAAAAAAAAAAAAGGATCTTGGTCCTTAATTAGCTAGGCGCCTCCTCACTTAGGTCTAGAAACCCGCTGAACCATAACAGTGGGCGGACAGCAACTAGGCATGATATTCCTTTGCTAAACATAGACTTGAAAGAATATCACTCAGGATTTACTTCTTGAGGCTGGATTAAGAATACCACTCTAGGCTTTACTTCTGTAATCCAGGGTGTTGTTAGGAACCTGTCTGAAGATCTTCCAGGCAACTTCCACTGCCCATTAAGCTTTCTCCATAGCAACAGGATCTTTGGCTTCTGCGCCACTATTCAGCCACAGCACTCCATTGGTCCAATATCACCTCTCTGCTCTCCTGTGTCCTTATCCCCTTGGACTTCCCTCCTCTTGGTTGCTTGGGCATCTCAGTCGCTGTTTCTCTGGCAACCTCAGCTATTTGGTTTCTCTTAGTTCCCGGACTTTCCTATTCTGTCTTATCTTGTATCTGATCCTTGTATCTCCTCTGTCCCTCTGAGTTTCCTCCATAGCTTACTCATTTGCTCCACATCCATATGATTACTACAACTTCCTATTCCTTTGTCTTCCTTTGTCTTCCTTTGTCTCTATATGTTCCTTTGTTCACTATCCTATGTAGTACGTCATTAGTAGACCTTATGATCAGTACTACTCTCTTATCTGCTGTAGTATATAAACCTAGTCTACTACATTTGTATTCTCCAGTCTGATAATCGACTTAGATTTCCTCCTCTAACTTGTGTCTGAACCCTCTGTCTGTTTGCTTCTGTCTTTGGACACTCTCCGTCTTTCTCTCTTTCTGTCTTTCCTCCCTCCATTTTCAGACAATCCTCTGCCTTTGGGCGTTCTCCATTCTTGGTTCTCAAGTGAGACCATTGCAATACCAAAAGGGGCGCAACACATAAGTTGAAGCCAAGGTCTTGCCCCCTCTGCTCCATCTCTGACGTCTGCTCTGACGTCCAGTGTTTGAGTCTTAACAGGTGTAGAGTTTTTTGATTGCCAGATACCACTCTGGGATTTATACTGATAATCTGGTGACTGTTACGACCTTCCTAAGTGATCAACTCAGGTTGCAACAAGTGATGAAGACTTGAGGGCGATGAGAGAGAAGAGAAGGGGAATCAACGAGTTGGTAAAGCGTAAGGAGTACATCAGAGTATCTAGGTGTATATATACTACTGGGGTATTCCTACTGGGGAGTCTATAACAGCGGCTGAGTAAGTATGACATGATGGCTGAGTAAACAATATAGGGGTCGCAGGTAGAGGAGTAGCGGGTCCATGACAAGCGGGGCGCTGATAGGAATGGATGGATATTATGGTACACAATAGCCCCAAGGGAATATAACATTACCCCCTTTTTATGCTCTGTGTCCACACAGTTACCCAACGATGAAACACGCGAGGTCTTTCTTGGTGGGTCCAGCATAGAACTTGTCGTCGACAGTGCTGTGTGCGATGAATAATTTGGCGTGGTCCGGTCCTCCTGCGAACATGGCAATCTTAATGCCTTTCATGGTGCCCCAGGTGTTGGGCTTGTCGATGAGTAAGGTGGCGAGGATGTGGTCGACGTATTGCTTGTCAAGCTCTCCGTTGTCGAGGAGTGTGGTGAATGTGCTGGGGAACTCCCATTCCCTAACTTCCTTTGGTCCTACTCGTTCCAGTGCTGTCAGGAAGGAGAGCATGTTCTCAACTTCCAGGGCAATAGCAGGGATGCATCGGATTTCTTCTTCGCCCTCTTTCGCTTCTTTCTCTTCTCTGTCTGTTTTGCCTGTCCTCCTGGCTTTCCTGCTTTCGAGTGGGTAGGGGTCCGTGCCCATGAGGAGTTGTGCTAACTTGACGGCTCCTTCCTCTTTGTCGTTTCCGTCGTAGTGTATGAGGACCAGTACCTCGGATAATATGGAGCATAGGGATAGCAATTTCCCTCCGATGTCGGCGTTGATGAAGTCCTCTAGGTCGACCTGTATGTCCTCCACATGGTCGATGGCTTAGTTATGTCTTCTCTGTCCTCGGGTGGCTGCTTGGATTCGTGGTGAGATTGTGGTTAAGACCAGTTGTGCATCTTTCATTGCTGATTTGGCTGCTGTTACTGCTTTCTGAATGTTGGAGATGTCATTGACGCATCCTAGCATTTCGTCAATGGATACTCCTTTCCTGTGTTTGGTGATCATCTGGGTAATGGACAATGTGACTTTGTCCATGGTGACATCTTGGGTGATGGAGTTGTGAGCTTGGGGTTCCTCAGTGTTGAGGAGGGAGGCGACAGATTGGCGGTTTTCAGTAGACGACATGGTTAAGAGAGTGCAGTTGATGATGGGTTTTGGCAATTTCTGCCCCCCTTTTAAAGACTTTCCTTGCTCCGCAAGGGACTTCCTATATGTCTCCAGTACTTCTTGTGCGTTTCCTAATGAGGATGCGGGTATCCATGAGTCATGTTCATCCCCATAGCCCTTCCAGTGGACTAGGTACTGCGTTCCTCTGCCCCTTTTCCGTTTTCCTCGGATCTCTTCTACTTCGTATTCTTCTTCTTCTCCGACTAGTACTGGTGGTGGTGGTGTTGGCGTTTCTTGTCCCATGTAATTCGGTGTCCGGTGTGGCGTTAGCAGCGACTCATTGAACACGTTGTGTATAATCCAGTCTTCCGGCAGCTTTAGCCTGTGAGCTGATATTCCTATCTTTTTGTTGATTTGGAATGGCCCATATCGTTGGTTGTTTAGCTTCTCCATGGGTCTGTTGGTTTTGATGTTCGTCCCTTCGAGCCATACCCATTGTCCTATTGATAGTTCTTGCTGTTTTCCTCGCCTCCGGTCATGGTTTTGTTTTGTTTTGTCCCCTTTTGCTGTTAGGTGCTCCAATACTTCCTTTCTGATCGCACTCAGGTCTTGGACGAATTCATCTACCGCGGGTGTTTCTGGGTCTGCAGTCAGGTTTCCTTTCCAGGGGTGTCTTCCATAATTGACGTAGAATGGAGAGTGTCCGGTGGCGCTGTGTTGTTTGTCGTTATACTGGAATTCTGCTGTCGCTAACCAGTTGGCCCAGTCGTTCTGTCGGTAGTTCACATAGTGTCGGAGGAATGCTTCTACTTCTTGGTTGATGTGTTCTGTCTGTCCGTCCGTCTGGGGATGGTACACCGTAGATAGTCTTCTATCAATTCCTAGGGCCTTGCATAGGTTTTCCATGAATTTAGCTGCGAACTGTGGTCCTCTGTCGCTGATGATCACTCTCGGGACGCCGTGTAGTTTCCAGATGTGGTCCCTGTATATTTCTGCTAGGCCCTTTGAGCTTAGGGTCGTTGTGGTTGCGATAAGTCGGATCATCTTGGAGAACCTGTCGACTATTACCAAAATTGTGTCTGCTCCTTTAGACGTTGGTAGTGGTCCGATCATATCGACCGTGATTTCGGTCCATGGTCCTTCTGCTGGGGGTATGGGGTGTAGTGGGGTTGTCTTCTTGTGGTGTAGTACCTTGTTTCTTTGGCAGCTGTCGCATCCCTCTACAAATCTCTGTACGTCTCCCTTCATTGTGTTCCAGTAATACGACCTTCTGAGAAGGTCCATGTTGAGTTGATATCTCCACTTGTCACATAAGAGCTATATCTGTGTAGTCTATATCTGCACTAGATAAGGTTCTACCAGATGAATCTAGAGATAGATCATCTGAGACCCACATTTGATCCATGGTGGAGTACTCATGTATCCACTCCATTCTCCATGGACCCACCTGTCCAGAGCAATCCACTGGACAATCCTATGCTATATGTAGACCTCCTCCACTATATGATCCTTAGATACATCTATGAATACACTCTTTAGAATAGGTATATAAACCCTATGTATTCTCTATGTATTCCTCAGTTCAATACATTCTTCTACCTCTCTATTGCTATACATCTCTACTCTCTTAACTCTATCTCTCTATACAAAACCAGTGAGTGTTAGATCACCTCACCACTGTGCATAGCACCGTTATGGTGCTTCCCCATAGTCCTATTCTATAGGACCCTGTTGCTGCTAGGACATATTATCACAACAGTCCAACATTCTCTTTTGTCCTGGGTGTCCGACGTTGGGTAGGTTGTGATGTTCTGCAAGGATCTTCTCTCGAAGCTTTGCATCGGTGGGTATGCATATGCGATCATCCCAGTAGGTTATCCCATCTGTGGTAACTGTGCGCTCTGGTTCTTCCTTTAGCCATTTGTATACCTGCCCATCAAGTCGCCCGTTCCTTATCTCCGTGCTCCATTCCTCTTTAGGGGTAATCCGGTAGTTCTTGGTTTGGAATATTCGTATGGGCGGTGTCAGGTGCTCGTTTCTGGTCCTTCTGATGAATAGGGCTTCCTTTAGTATGGTAACCTTTGGCTCGGGTTCTTTGTCTCCCTGTGTTCTTCTGGATAGAATGTCTGCCTTAGTGTTTGTCTTTCCTGGGACATGTCTGAGCGTGAAGTCGTAGTCTTGTAATCTGAGGTACCACCGGGCTTGTTGTCCGTTGAGTTTTTGTGGTTCTTTGTAGTACTTCAGGTTTTCGTGGTCCGTCCAGATCTTGAATGGTTCCTTGGCTTCCAATAGGTATTGTCTCCATCGTTTGAGGCCTTCCATGATGGCGAGTAGTTCCTTGTCGTAGATTTTGTAGTTCCTTTCTGCTGGGTTCATGGTTCTGGACATGAATGCTATTGGGTGCCACTTGTCGTGTTGAAGTTGGGAAAGCACTCCTCCTATTGCGTAGCCCAATGCGTCTACTTCCATCCTGAATTGTCCTTCGTCTTGTGGTAGCGCCAGTACTGGTTCTTCCGTTATCCTCTTCTTGAGTTCTTCGAATGCCTGTTGTTGTTCTTTCTCCCACATCCATCCCGTGTTGCCCTTGACCTTGTGTAGTGGTGCTGCGATTGCGCTGAATCCCTTGATGAATCTTCGGTAAAAGTTTGTGAATCCTAGGAATGATTCCACTCCTTTGACGTTTGTTGGGGTAGGCCAATTTCGTACTGCCTCGATTTTCTCCCCCTCCATCTTTACTTTGCCATCTCCCACGATGGTGCCTAAGATCAGTATCTCCGTCGCGTCGAACATGCACTTCATCCTCTTGAAGTACAGGTTGTGTTTTTCGGCTATTTCCAGGAATCTACAAGTGCGTTCTGCCAACTCCTCCTTCATTTTTCCGGGTATCACAAAGTCGTCCATGTAATTGATTAGAATTCCTTCCTGTAGTAACTGCCTGAATACGCAGTTCATCATTTGCTGGAAGGTTCCTGGGGAGTTGCACATTCCAAAGAACATGACCGTTGGTTCGAATAACCCTTCGTTTGTGACAAATGCTGCTTTCCATTCGTGTCCTTCCTTTATCTTGACGTTGTTGTATCCCCATATGATGTCTAGCTTGTTGAAGTATTTTGCGTCCTTCAATCTGTCGATCACCTCCTCTATTAGAGGCAGTGGCGTTTTGTCCTTGATTGTGTGTTGGTTCAGCTTCCTATAGTCCTGACATAACCTCTTGCTGCCATCCTTCTTGGGTATGAAGAAGCATGGTGCTGCGTACGGGGATTTGGATGGTCTGATGCGTCCTGAGGCGAGGTTTTCCTTTACGAAGTCTCGGAGTTTGTCCTTCTCCTTGACCGTCATGGGGTAGACTTTGGCGTTCATATCTTTGGGTGCTGTTTCTGCCAGGTTGATCTCGTGATCCCATTCGCTTGGTGCTGGGAGTTTATCGAAGTTCTTTTTGTTGAATAAGTGGGTGAATTGTCGTAGGTAATGTGGTAGGTCTTCTGCTTTCGTGGGGTCGGTGGTCTTTTCGATGTCGTCCTCGGGTTCCTCTGTCTTTGTCGTTCGATTGTGGGTTTCCCAATTTCCGTGTTGTATCTTGCATCCCTCCGGGCATCTGGTGAAATTGATCCGTCCGGCCTTCCAATCTATTTCTGGGTTGTGTGCCATGATCCAATCATGACCTAAGAATAGTTCCACTGATTGTATGTCCGATATTTGTGCCTCCATGTGTTCCATGTGGTTTCCAATTGCCATCTCGAATATGGCTTTCTCCGTGACCAGGTTTTGGGTTGTTCCATCTGCGTTGTACACCATTCTCGGATTTTCCAGTGGTGTTGTGGGTAGTTGCAGTTCCTTTGCCGTTCGCCTGCCGATGCATGTGTCTGTGCATCCCGTGTCGATGATTGCCTCGACCCTCTTCGATCCTGTCTTGGTTGTTATTGTTGGTTTAATCTGAAGTTCTCGTGCTCCTTTTCTTCTTTGTGGGATAACATATGATTTAGAAGAAAAGTTAGATACATGGGGTCTCGATTTCGCACTCAATCGGACCCTTCGACAAAACCCTGTTCACTTTCTTCTTCGTCGTTCTCTATTCCCCTGTTCTGGGATTTTTTTGGTGCCCTGCAATTCCTGGCGATGTGCCCTTCTTTTCCACAGTTGAAGCATCCTCTTTTCTTCTTTGGCTTCCTACATTCCCTTGCGATGTGTCCGTTGATGCCGCAGTTGTAGCATTTGGGTCCTCTTGATTCCTGTCATCCTATCTCCATGGGTTGACCCATCCCTCCATAAGTGATGCCGGATGTGGAGTGTCTGTCTCTAGACTCTGTTGATTCGTATCCTTTCCCAACCAATAATATTGCTTTGACCCATTCGTCGTAGGTGTGGGGCATTCCTTCTGCCGGATATCCCAATATAGTCCTGATTATGTCCGGGCGTACGTTTCTTTTGAGCAGGAAAAGTGCGTGCGCGTCGTCTGTGCGGGCTTTGATCTTGAGTACCCTGAATTCTACAAGGTAGTCGGCGGTGTTCTTGTTCCTCTGCTTGAACGTCTCGATCTTCCATTCCGCTTCTGGTTGTTCCATGTGGTCTCCGAATGTGGATACCATCTCTTTCACGAATTCGTCCCAATTGACTGTGTCATCCTCGCCTCCCAACTGTGCTAGTTTCATTGAGGCAAATTGTCCTGCTGTTCCTCCTCTGAGGCGTGCCAATACTGCTGTGGCCTTGTCGTCGGCCCCTTCGATTCTGTTGAACTTTAAAAATAGCAAGGTGGCTCTCCACCAATCTTCAAATTTATTCCTGGTTCCATCAAAGAACCCTGGCTCCGGTACGAGCGATTTTCCGTGGCCTGCTGCGGGCGCTGCTGGTGCTATTTCCTGGTCGGACATTTCTTCACTGTCTGTGTCTTCGCTTTCTGTGTCTTCGCTTTCTGTGTCTGGTGGTTCGTCGGCATTATCGTCGCCCTGTAATTCTTCATCTGAGAATTCTTCCTCGGTGGTTTCCTCTTCCGATGAGGTCTCTTCTTCAGAGGTGGTCTCCTCTGCTAATGCTGGTGTCGGTTCTCTGGTCCTGTCTCTAGAAGCAGGTCCACTAAGGCTCATACACAATGGCCTTCTTCTGCAAGGTGAGTTGTAGACGCTTTACCAAATGTTACGACCTTCCTAAGTGATCAACTCAGGTTGCAACAAGTGATGAAGACTTGAGGGCGATGAGAGAGAAGAGAAGGGGAATCAACGAGTTGGTAAAGCATAAGGAGTACATCAGAGTATCTAGGTGTATATATACTACTGGGGTATTCCTACTGGGGAGTCTATAACGGTGGCTGAGTAAGTATGACATGATGGCTGAGTAAACAATATAGGGGTCGCAGGTAGAGGAGTAGCGGGTCCATGACAAGCGGGGCGCTGATAGGAATGGATGGATATTATGGTACACAATAGCCCCAAGGGAATATAACAGTGACCAAGTTGTCAAATACCACACTGGAATTTAGTTTGACCACTAGTGGTTCTCTTAAAGACAGCAATGTAGCATGAGCCTTTGAGAGAGTCAAAAAGGTAGCAACAAGGCGTATCAATCCAACTAGCTTCTGAAACAGCAACAGGGCTTGATGCAAAAGCAGGGGGTGGGGAGTATTACTGGATGCAGAGGTTTCCAATAAGAGTTTCAACCTAATGTTATGGTTCACCTAGAGGGCACCACAAGGATGGCTGCTAGGCTAGTCAATACTGAAGGATCACTTCAACAATCACCTTTGGCTGACAACACTAGTTGTCCTGGAGTACTGAACAGAGACTGATATCTTCTGCTGTTGACAAACAGAAGAATGCTAAGTTCACTCAAGGAAATACAATGACAGAGTTATATTCAAGAAGGAGAGAGAGAGAGGACAAGAGTAGAGAGGAAGACAAACAAAAGGTTGAAGCTGAAGCTTCAACTACAGAACAGTCCATTATTTATACATTTTGAGATACTTCTAACTTTACTATTTCATCTATTGCTAATTAAGATGAGACACTGCTAATGGGATTGGAAGGGATGTTGGAATGAGATGGTGTTCCGGGAATGGAAGCTTGTTGTGAAATGGAAGACAACAGATCTACAGAATCCATACTGTCAGAGTTCTCTTGATCTGAAGGCAATGACAAGGTGGAGAAGTGGCTGATACTAAGATTGACACACACCCTTCCTTTTCCAGTAACCGTCATCATCATCTTCGAGAGCGGTTTACACTACACGATAAATTGGAAATGTCTTGCGCTATGAAGGCCGATAGTGTTAAGAGAAGAGCAGGCCAACATCTGAGAAGAATTAGTAGCTCAATTGGGATCGGCGGGAGACGAGGCGGGTCCCAAGAATCATTGCAAGAAGAGATACCGGACAGCGAACCTGACCGTCTTCTCCTCCAACAAATCTCTATCCCCGTTATGCAGAACCCGTCTGGAACTGGATCTGCAGTACACCTACCAAGGGCAGCATCCGAGGGGCCCTTCAAATTATCATCGCCGACACCGTCAATTGGATCTAAAAGAGGACGCAATCCTTCCTCGCCAACCCAGTCTATTACTAGAAAAGCTTCTAGGATAGATCTACATGACGACGACAATCTGTCTACACAATCCTCCCCCGACGGCTCTATTAAATCCAATGAGTCCAATCACACAGCCAGAACCATGGCCGACAAAATCGACCCCCTCGCTATGACAAACCCTGATCAAAGGGCTCCCCTCCCCACCCCAGCTCAGCAGTACGCTGCCCACCATCAAGCTCAGTCCCTCCCTTCCAGCAATAACATCGTCAGCTGGGCCGACGATGTCGATGCCTCTCTACCTGCTGCGGGTACGCCGCGTGTTGCACACGAGTCCAACGCGTGTTGTGACGACCCCAGCAAGTCAAACCCTAACCCCACAATGGGGTCAACTCCTCCCGAGATCGAAAAAATGGTCGCTGAGGGACTAGGCTGGTTTGCAGAACCAGACAACGTTACTGTAGGAGATGTCCAAGCCATGGAATACACGGTCGACACCGTCACCCAGTGGTTCAAACATACAGTCGATAAACGCCTCGACCTGAACAGATCGGAACTTGCGGACAGGCTATTCGAACTTTTTGAAGTAATCTGCGATGAGAAGATAGGTGATCTTCTCATACGGCAATCTAAGATGGCGGGCACCTGCACGCTCAGGTCAAGGATTTTTAAAAAGTGGTCGGATAAATACCACTTACAAAATGCCGTTCAACAACGTTGGGGCAAAGGTTCCTCCCTCGACACTGACTCACCTCCCTCGACAAACCCCAGGAACGCACCCATTCACATCGACACGGTGCAACGTGAAGAAGGCAACCCTAACTTCGAAAAAGAGGTCGCCGCCATCATCAGTCAACACGCGTTAGGAAACTCACCGAGCAGACCTATCATTGTCGACTCATCTCCGGCCCAAACACCCACACCCAGACCTGCGGAGAAGGGGAAGATGCGCAATCCCAACCCCACCCCCCAACGTTCAATCACACCACCCAAGCGCAACAACGACGACATGGAGGTGGACACAGCGGCTGATGCCCAACTCGAGAGAGACACGGCTCAAGCCATCAAGATGAGTAAAGATGCGGCCATGGGAGGTCCGGAGCGAGACGGGGAGACCTCCAAGGAAGGACAGACGGGCAGAAGGAGCACGGGAGGAAGAGGTACGGGAGTGTTGACAAAGCAGCATTAGCGCTAGTCATGCTCTCGTCACATGTCACATCACGTGACAGCTTAAGCGCCGTCACGGGCGCTCGGACTTGATCATTGAAGCATTGATCACACGAGGCTGTGCGGAATGATACCAGCACGCTTCCATTATGCTATCTATTATTAGTTCAATAGAATAGCTGACAGTTCTCCGATTGCATTCATCTGCATCCGTCAATGTGCTTGTCAGCGTAGTATGTGTAGTGTAGTTACCCTGCACCCTCTATGGTATATAAGGACTCTTAGATAGCCCAATTATGATAACTTTCTCTGTCTTCTTACTCGCTCTCATAAAGCTCAAACAACTCTAAGTTTCAAGCTCACCACCATCTCATCTAGCAAGGCAAGTGTTTCACCTATCGTACACTACCATGCGTGCTCGTCGTACGCTTTGCTTTCAACAGGGAGGAGGGGAGACGAGTGGTAGAGTGAGCGGTAATGGAGGATGGAACATTGTTGCGACGAGGAGCAAGCGCGCGCCACGTCACAAGACGCCGGAACAGAGGAACTCCACTCCTGGCACCATAGGCCCGACTAAATTGGACGAGCCAACACCTAATGGAAAGAAGGTCCAATTCAACCGATCTGCAGCTCCTTCACCCCCTTCCAGCGGGCCTGGAAGAACCTACGCACAAGCAACGAAGGTTGAACCGACACCCAACATCCCCATCCATGTGATGGAAAAATACGGAGATCTTCGCGTAATGTTCCCTGACAAAACCAGGGACGAACTCTACGCTATGCTACGCGCTGGCAGTTATGACCTCGGGATGGATGTCCCAACCCCCTCTCCCACTCCCAAGGGCCCCCCTAGATTCTGGCAAGGAGGACCGAAAACTGGACCCTCACCTCCCTCCACCAACAACTCCCAGGGCTCTATCAACCCCAAACCTCGCTCGCGCCCCACTACCCCAGCAGTCACCCAAGGGCCATCACGCAAAAATATCATCGTCCCATTCACGCCACTCCTGCGCAACGAGATGATCCCCCTCAACCAAAAGATTTTGGAAACCATAAATTGAGGACTGACATACCATTGTTCTCAACTCCGGGTGGATTCTATGAGGAAAACCTTAAAGACGTTGTGGTTCAATACAAACATTGTCGCATCAGAAGAGGACCTGAACATAGTGAGGGTTTGGATGAGGAAGGAGTTCCCGGAAATGTCGGATGAGGTATATGAGGACTTGGTCCCTCAACTACCACAATCCAAATCGTTTGTGAGATTGGAGAATCTCCCATACTTCAAGGAGGACGGAACACCCAACACCTCCAACGACATCGCTGGCGTCCTCTATAGGTCATCAGTCGCCCCATTCTTGGACGGACTCGCGGGCACGCCCCGGTTCGCAAGAATTTCACCTCACTCGTCGCTAGCGGCACTCTACATGGACTTCTGGGACTCACAGGGTGGTGCCAGAGCCCGACTCCTCGTTAACAGGACGATCAACTTCCAAGGTTGAACCTGCACCTTCCGCGCGGCGAACCAACACACCGCCGTCCCTTTCTGTGAGAAGTGCTCCTCATGGGGCCATACCACCTTCGCCTGCAGACGGAGAAACCCGAGGTGTGCCATATGTGGCGGGCCTCATGAAAAGAAGTTCCATCGCCAATTAGGATGGTGCTGTCAACCAAAAGGGAAGGATGACGACCCGAGCACATGGGTACCAGGTACGGCTGCTGGCCAGCC
This sequence comes from Macrolepiota dolichaula, assembly GCA_003315915.1. Classification (NCBI taxonomy): domain Eukaryota; kingdom Fungi; phylum Basidiomycota; class Agaricomycetes; order Agaricales; family Agaricaceae; genus Macrolepiota; species Macrolepiota dolichaula. The sequence goes on from QFDT01001048.1 coordinate 28,245, forward strand.
ATGCCCTCACATCAACCAGTTCCGATGCCTTAATTGCAACTCGGATCAACATCACGCGGATAGCGATAAGTGCTCATTCGCCAGAAACAAGTACAACAAGGGCTGGCACCAACGCAAAGCCGCAGAACTCTGAGACGCGCGCACACGACTCAACTTCAACACTGAGACGGTTTATGCGTAAGCACAACCTCTCCAATACAAAGTCTGATTGCCGATCCCCAAAAGGGAGTAGCGAGGACTCTAAACCTATCAAAGACTGGACCTTGTCTCATTTCTTTTTTCATTTTCAGAATGTTGCTCGCTCATGGCCTCTGACGGAGGTCCTTCTCAATTCTCCCGAACTGGCTCACATTCATATTCTATGCCTTCAGGAACCTCCATTTTGTCACATTCGCAACGTGCCATCGACTAAACTCCCTGACGGGGAGGAGATGCACGGATTCCCTATTCACAAAGACTGGATTGCGGTCCATTCCAACATCCCGAACCCCAGGACTCTCACTTATGTGAGACGTTCCTTATCTTCTCTCACTCCCCGCATCCATCCGGATATTTTTTCCTCAACAGACTTTCAATTGATTTCTTTGTCCATCCCTAACCGCGTCTACTTCCTGAATTGTTACTTTGACGCTGAAGGCGTCTCCCAAGAATTTTTTAACGCCCATATGGAGCGTTTAGAAAAGCTTAACATAATAGTCGCTGGCGGCGACTTCAATCTCCGGTCCCCTACGTGGGACCCCGAACAGTACCATAATGTTTCCAGGGCGGACAACCTAACAGACAATATGGCTTCACTCACCCTTTTCAGGTCCCCTCCCTCCAATCCCGGACCCACTCATTTCCCCTTCGACCGCACAAAGCGCTCCACTGTTATCGATTTAGTATTTACACAGTTCCACCACGACAACGTGGTCCTTCACCAAATCGCCAACGACTTCCGCATCTCGTCCGACCATGCTCCGCTGTGGATCAAAGTCAAAATCAAACCGGTCATGCCTATTATCAAACAAAAAGGCATCACCAAGCACTCAAAAGAGGAAGGTAAATTCACAACCGCCATTCAGGAATTCCTCGAGCATCTGGCACCAGATTTTGATTCAAGTGAATCGGTCGAGGAGCACGCCACAACACTCAAATCCCACGTGGAGGAACAGTGGAACAAATATGCGAAGGACATACGGATCACTTCGCGATTGAAACCGTGGTGGAATGACGATTGCAAGATGGCGTTGGAGTTGTATAAGGAGAGGAGGTGCAAGGCGAGGTGGACGGGGTTCAGGAGAGCATGCAGAGGGGCGAAGAGAAAGTTTTTTGATGACAAGATCCAGGAGATCTCTGTCGACAAAGCGCGACCTTGGGACCTGATGGGGTGGGCCAAGGACCGCAACTTACCACCGGTACAGTCCATCTTGTATCAAAACAAACCCTGTGACGATCTGGATCAGCTCTGGGCTGGTCTTGACGGCACATACAATTCCGCAGCTAACCGCCCTGTTGACTTAGACACGGCGCTCCACCTTCCCCCCCAGCCCACACGCGCATGGGAACCCATCTCCATCAAGGAACTCGAGGATGCCCTACATCCTTGTTCGAATACATCATCGCCGGGCCCGGATCACCTATCCTGGCGCCACCTTAAGGACATATTCACGTCACTTCCAGCGCTAGAACACATGCGCGCCTTTGCCAATGCATGCGTCACAACATCCACGTGGCCATCGTACTTCAAAGATTCGACTTCGGTCATCATTCCAAAACCCGGCAAACCGCACTATACAACGCCAAAAATGTTCCGCCCCATTGTGCTACTCAACACGCTTGGGAAACTTATCGAAAAGGTCATATCGACGCGCATGCAGTTCGACTCGGCCCGCCTCAACCTTGTCCACCCATTACAATTCGGTGGAATCATCCAGCGCTCAACGGAAGATGCCGGCGTCTACCTCACGCATACCGTCCGTAAAGGATGGAAAAGAAAACTCAAGACGAGCATCCTCGCTTTCGATGTTGCTCAATTTTTTCCTTCTATTAATCATTCCCTTCTCACCCACATTCTAAACAGACATGGCTTCCCTTCCTGCCTAGTTTCTTTCTTCACAAACTACCTTTCTAATCGTTTCACTTCTTATTCCTGGAATCAGTTCTCTTCTCCCAAATTTCCAGCTTCTGTAGGAGTAGGACAAGGCTCGGCCCTCTCCCCCATCCTCACCTCCCTCTTTCTTTCCCCATTCATGTACCGTTTTGCCTCGGACCCGCGATGTAAAATACTCTCATTTGTCGATGACGGACTTATCATTGTTCAATCCGAGAGCTTCACCACTAATGCTTCTCTCATCTCACAGGTCTATGCCTCTTGTTCCTCCTTCATCACTTCCATGGGCCTTGCTCTCGAGCACGACAAGAGCGAGGTCTTTCATTTCTCCAACCGCCCTTGGGCCGAACCGAACCCAGACGTGACGCTTCGACATGCGGACGGCACTACCTTGACGCTCACACCCAAGCGCTTCATCCGGTACCTCGGCTTCTACTTTGACCGAGTGCTGACTTTCAAGGAACACGTGCGATACTATGCAACCAAATCACTATCCACGGTCAAGTGTTTACGCCTATTGGGTAACTCGGTGCGAGGCCTTAACCCTATTCAAAAACGAATTCTTTACAGGTCATGTGTTGTCCCTGTGGCGACATATGGTCTTAAACTCTGGTACTTTACAGGCGCCCGCAACAAGGCGCTTATACAACAACTTAACAAAACTCAGCGGTCGGCGTCAATATGGATCACTGGCGCCTTCCGCACAACTCCCCGAGGTGGCGCTGAGTCAATCGCGGGCCTCATCCCCTTCCGATACCACATCCACAAGCTCGCTAAACGATGTGCTATCCGTTTCCGAACCCTCCCTCCCAACCACCCCCTCAAGCTCCTAACTCGAGATGACGACCCCGACACCATCGGCATCAAATCTCCAGCCGTTGACTTCCTTCAAGAATCCGTCCTCGTTACAGACTCTTTCCATCGACTCCACCCCTGTGCTCAACCAGGTAATCGTATCCTAGATAGGTTCTCTACACAAATTTCTTTTCGCTCTTGTCCGCACAACACAGATGATGATACCGAAGCTGTCCGCCGACACCTCATCGAGGCTAGCGAGGCTTGGGATCATGCGCTTTCTTCCTCCTCTTCTCTTTTAGTAGCTACAGATGGTTCGTGTCCCAACTCCACCTACCCCTTAAAGGCAAAAGCCCTTTCTGCCACTTCCTCTTTCATTTTATATGACGATTCAATTTCTTCTCCTCTCAAGTCTCATGTTGTCCCTGTGGGTAATGTACTCTCTTCTGACTCCGAATCGTACGCTCTTCGTCTCGGTTTACTTTCTGCTATTTCCTTTTCCTCCGTTTCTGCGCGCGCGTCTCAGGACTCACGTAGTATTACTGACTTACTCATTTTTACTGATTCCCTTTCATGCGCTAAACGTTTATTTGATTATAGCGCCCACAGTGCACATCCCGATTCCATCGCCGTCGCCGAACCTGTCACCCACTGGCTCTCCTCCTCCCCTTCCCATCGCATCATCTTCTGGCAGATCCCCTCATCGGAAAAATGGTCGATCCATCATCGCGCCCACAAATTGGCCAAATCACTCCGCGTGCCATGCGTTCCTAACTTAGTACGCAAATCACTGGGCTTCGTCCGAAAAGCCTGGACCGACCGATGCCGATGGCTTTGGCAATGTAGCCATCTGATGGAGGACCAAGATTATCTAGGTCACAACTTCTTATATCTCCGCGGATCAAGCAATCGATATATCCTTCCAACCTATACCAACGGCGGCTCCTGGCTCACCCAGGATATGACGCCCTCCCTAGCCGCCCGTCTCACGCGCTGTATTACCAACCACGCGCCTATTGGCTCATACCGTGCGCGCTTTTTCCCCGAAGCCCCAACCACGTGTCCTTGTGGTCACCCACTCGAGACACGTGAACATATCATTAATGACTGCCGGCGCTTCGAGCGGCCGTGGACTATGGGCGAGCGCTACAACAACCTCTATTGGTTGATCAGTTTCTTGAAGGATAATCCTCTTGCCTTCGCTTTCCCGCCCGATGACTCTGATGGGGAGTGGGCTCTTCTTATTCGCAACCGGGCTATGCGGCGGCAACAACAACCTCAGCAAAACCAAATCTTGGATGTGCATTAATGGGCGTCGTATGACGATACACGGTTAGTTCTCTTTCAAAACTTTCCTTTATTCTATGGTGGACATTATTGGGGATTAGCAAAACCTTCTTCTGCCCCCACCCCATTCCTGGACCTCTTCACCTTCTTGCTTTCTTTTCTGTTCGTCATTGGCCGCCTTGTTTTTGCGGTTGATGCCACTTCTCCTCTTCAACTTCGATACCTACTTGTAGTTTGTATCTCATTCCGCCTCGTCTCGCTTCGCTCGACTCGGCTTCACCATAGTCTATCATTTCTCTCTCGTGATTCGGACTTAGTGTTAGTTTCGGCTCTTGGGACTGCTATCGCGCGCCCGTTTGTACTTAGCTAGTCTATAGTGCAATAAATTTGGAATTTAAAAAAAAAAAAA